>VDFB02077311.1:0-12516 GCA_007258455.2 Sequoia sempervirens
TTCTATCTTTGGAGGGTTATCCAAATTCTTGCTACTTAAGAAACAAGATTTTCAAATTCACACTATCAAACTAATTTAATAGAAAATATTTACAAGGTCTCAAACAATGTACTTGTATTTCATTAAGTGGTTAGACAATTTAAACAAAGAATAAAATAAATTAAAATATTTCTGAAACAAAGAGAAGTAGGTTGGTTTTATATATGGGGTTATGATGGACCTATTTTCCTCAATTTAATTAGGGAATGAGATCCACACTATAAAATGATTATCAACTCTTAGGTGAATCAAGTCAAAGTGTGAATCTACAAATTTCCTTTTTGTGTTAGGATAGGGGTCCTGGTCAAATAGTACTTTAGGAAGAAAAACTAAAAAGAGTAAATCAACAAAAAATTGTAACACTTAGAATAGCAATATTAAGCTCAATACTGACATAACTAGAAAAAAAAATGTAGATAAGAGAGAGGTAGAAGCATATGTACCAGTCTCCAAAAGTCAATTTTTGAAGTTGATTTGGGATTCATTCACCTAGGGGTGAATGGATCCTGAGATAGGGTTTGTCTGCAACTTTTAGGAGCCTTTTCTATAGATTTGAATCTTCCAATTTGCACAAGTTTTAGGTTCAAAAAGTCAGAAATAAATTGTGTGAGTTTATGTGAGAAGACAACTTTTATGACAACTTTTACAACTTTGACATCTTCAAATTTTCTCCTCAAGAGATCTTCAAGATTTCTTACGAAAAAATCTACAAACATAGATCAAGAGGGATTTTTTTTTGTTTTTGGTGAATGAGAGTTTTCCTTCCAGTCAAACCCCATTTTGGTAATGAAACCTTGAAATGAAATGAAACATGAAAGAGGAAATGAAGAATGAACAAAGAAATGTTACCACTCAACAAACCCTTGCATGAAATGGCTTCAATGATTTCGATCTTGAACCTTGAATCTTGACTTGAAATAATGCTTTGAATGCTTAAATGGATCATGAAAACTACAATATCATATTATCTCTAATAACATGCATGATGGAAGAATAATTTGACATGACAATTAGATCTTAATTGCTGCAATAAATCTTCAATAAATATGCATTTTACTACCTTGAATTGCTCTTGAAAATTCTCTTGAAAGTGCTCTTAAAGTGCTCTCTTAGATCTTAAAAATTCTTAGTAAAATTCTTAGGTGAAACATAGTGAAATAACTATATATTTATAAGTATGTATTATCAATGTCCCGAAATTCAACTAATACAAGTCGGCATTGAAATATAGATTTGAATATGTTAAAATTCTATGAAAAACATAATTTGAATTTAGCTCCTAGGTCTAAGGGAGGACCCAAAACCTAGGACACACATTGCTTAATGAGATGTGTTATGTCAAGGCACTAATGAATGTCGAGTTTCCTTTTCGTAAACTTTAATAAAATTGGCTTGGTAAATGAATTAAGGGGATAGTTAAGGAAAATTAAGCTCAATCAATTAAAGGATCCCTAAATAAGTGTGAAAGTGTAAAGAGGTACACTTCACAACACTAAAATAAGGCACCATTAAGTCTAAATTAACTAGGAGGGCCCAAATAAGTGTGAAAATGTAAAGGGGTATATTTTTCTAGACTAAATTTAGCCCGCACTTTAGTGAGTGGATGACCTTGCATCAAACCCGCACTAAAGTAGACATTAAAATCATATGTATGCAACAAAGACAAGATTCCTCAATCAAACAAAATCACAAACTTAAAATAAATGGTAAAAACAAAAAGGTGGATCAAGCCTCAACTGTCCAATGTGATGTGGAATATGCCTTAGTTGTTTGTCTAAAAGAGAAGGTTGGATTGAATTCCTTAACTATCCAACATGATGTGGAACATGTCTCAACTATTTGTCCAAAAATGTTTAGAAGCAAAATTCATTGTCCACTATGCAAACAATAACACACACTCACTTTGGGCTAATGAAACCTCAAGCTATCCACTAGGTGACCCCCAAAAAGATGCTAAGTGAGAAATTCATGCTAGATCTATAGGCTTTCACTGTACAATGAGAAATTCATTCTATGTCTATAGGATCTCATCATACAAACCATACAAAAGTTATCACTCTGATAACTCTGATAAGCCACAACAAAAAATATAAACATCGAGCTTCATAAGGCTAAAAAGTTGTGTTATGTTAAACACTTACAAACAAAATATAAATAAAGTTTGTTCAAAGGGATATTTCTTAGTTCATGTAAGGTCTCCTCTTAGGGAACATTGTGCCTAATGTCTCAAAGAGATGACAAGTTAAGGATAAAAGATTTACAACTTAGGGAATGAAACATGTAGCATCACCACTAAGAGGAAAGTTGCATGCCACAAAATATCACACTCTTGGAGGAAATCAAACACAATGACACCAACAAGAAAATTATGCATCACAAGAAGAAAGAGAATCACACAATAAAACATAAGGAATTCCAAAATTTTCAAAAATAATAATGTCAATGTATGCCCCCACTTTAAAGAAATTGCTAACACCATTACTATGAGAAATTTACTTTAAAGTAGCAGATAATCAATGCTAAACAATAAATAAGACATAAGAGCTTACTCAGAAAGCCCCATGCCATGTCACATGTTTACAAATGGAGCTATGTCATTAAAGAGGGAGGAAGGGATTGCCCCCAAAATGAAATCCCAAAACACATAAGGGATCTAAGGATTTAGGGTCAATATGTCTTTACTACAATGATGTTATATAGTATAGAAATGTCATCATTCCCTAAATACTCGTAGAACAGGAAGAATTACACATAGAGAGTGAAAACAAAGAGAAGCTTTTGGGTCAACGTGGAAGAGACCTAAAGTTCTCAACACCTTTCTTCATGCCTAAAAGGAAAACATAAGACAAAAGAAAACATAAATGTTTATGATAAATAGAAGAATGTAGATACAAATAGAGGAATGCACATGAAGAGATACATCAAACAAAATAGTATGGGGGAGATCACATTACACACATGCAATCACAAAAATAATATGAAAAGAAAAGAAAAAAGAAAAAGAATAGTAAGGTACTTGTGAGTCAACCTATAGCTGGTCACTTGCATCCCAATCTTGATCAGTATATGTGGAAGGTAGATAACTAGCCAAAGGGACAACATCAAGTCCCAAACTAGGAAAATGCTATCTAACCCCTTTCCCCCACTAAGTGTAGGAAAAGGATGAGCCAAGATAAGTGATGAGAATGGGCTCCTTGCAATAAAGAAAATAATTTTGCAATGAATGTTAAATATGTAATAGTGACTATGCTATGATCCTACAACTATTACATGGGAAGGAGCAAAGTTCATGTATTTTAGTCAAGATGGATCCCTAGGGGATCTAAATTTATTCAATAACTCCTATAAACAATGAAAATTATCAATTTGATTTCCAAAAAATATATGATAGGCACAATCTGGTTCATTTTTGTTACTTTGTTGCGATGTCAATTGTTTGGGTTTAAGAGGTAAAGTAATTAATCCCCAATGTAAAATAGTGTAAAAGTAATTCTTAGTCTTGGATATCTTTAATAGGTCATCAAAGGATCTAGAAGGATAATATTTCATTTATTTCTGAAATTTATAATGCTCATGCACTTTCAGTTTATTTTTCTTTGGTTTCATTATTGTTTGGTCATCAATTTCATCTTCTAACTACATGAACTTTACTTTTTTAGGAAGGGATGTATTAGAGATCGAATCTCTTTCATGCATAGGAAAGGTGTTACAAGTTGGTTGAGGAGAGGATAGATTAATTTTAATGATATGGACCAGGATACACATAAAATTTATAACTTTCCCATGCATTAGTAGCTTTCTCATGTTCCCTATAACAACAATGGTATTACTAGCAATATGTTTAGTTCTCACAAAATCCTGCAACCATTTCAATTCCTCAATTATCTTCCTTATGTTCTCTTGAGAGGAATTAGCAACCATGGTTTGAACATTATGCACATTATTTTTGAGCAGGGAATTAATTGGAAATGAGGTATGAATACTATGATCCATAGTGGGTTTATTAATATCAACACTATTAGTGAAAGAGTTGGAAAACCAAAGATCCATAGTGAATGGTGTATCACGGGATGACATGAGTCTCGAACTAGGTATTGCAATAGTATTTCTAATAATACACCAAGTTTTGAAGTCCATACAAATTTTACAAACTCAATCTATGCCGAAAATGGAAAATAGGCAAGATGCAATCAAATAACCTAAGATGTAAAGTGTAATGTAAATATGTAATTTAGTAATTTTGGGTATGTGCAGGATCATCATGGAAAAAATAGGCCCTTATGTGGCAAAAATTCAAAAAAATGAGAGTTACACAACTTGACATAAAAATTTGAATAAGTTATCTATATTATTTAAAAATATGTGAGAATAGAATCTATAGAAAATTGAATGTAGTTCAAAACTTCTAGGTTTATTTAAAACAAAAAAATCTATTTAATTGAAAATTTGAAATTTCAATGTAGTAGTACTTAAATTCCGGGGAAAAAAATAAAGAAGTAGGTGTTTGTGACCACCTAACCATAATAAAATGATAATATTATTTTATAATATTTTAGATATAAGTAGAGGACTCATGTCGATGTGATGCTGCATATTTTTTTTGTAATTTTTTTCCCTGGTAGTATTGTTAATTATGAATTTTTGTACAACTTTTAAAAATATAATTTTTTAGTATGTCAAAACTTCATGAAATTCATTTTTCTTTTGATCCTATAGTATGCAAAGCATAAGATGTGAGAGGCATGTTTCAAATTCAAAAATGGGATACCATTTGAGAAAGCTATAGATGTTTTTTCAATCAGCCTGGTAGGACTTTAGTCACTTAATTCAAATAGAAATGAATAATATTTATTTATTAAATTCAAAGTAAAATTATAGTTTATATATTGGTGGAAAGTTGAGAATCTCCTTTAAAAGCCATACCATTTCAAAAAAGGTCGTCAACCACATACCGTACACATACCCATCATAATGCCACTTTTTGGCCCATCATGATCCTGCACATACCCTTTTCAGATTTCAAAAAGGATAATTTTATGATTATGCTATGTAAAAATTTGAAAATGATTTCTTGTAGGTGCAATTTTAAATTCACACAATGCACTGAAGTTATCCAATTAGCCTTAATATGATCAATTCCAAGTAACATAAATTCTGCAAATTGAAACAAAAAACAACAAAACAACAAAATAAAATATAGAAACAGAGGTTTTAATGACCAAAAATTTAGGAAACAACCCAGATTAGGGGCTCATTCCTCCTTGTACAAATGGGTCCTAGCTTAGGGTTTTGAAAAATGAAGTTACAAATTTCTAAGTTGATTCTTGTCGTTTCTAGATTTTGGTTTCAAATAGTGAGTTACAATTTCATTTTTTTGTGAAATTAAGCTTGAATGCAAATGAAAATGCAAAATATGACTAAATGACAACTTAGGAGAGCTAATTGAACATGGAATTTTGATTCAATTTTCAAATATAAATGAATTATGATTCAATGTTATGTAAATTCTTTGCAAAATTACTAATTTTTATTGTATTTTCTAGTTTTCAAGAATGCAAAAATGCATTCCTAAAACCCTAAATGAGATGCAAAGTTAATGCAAGCTAAGAAACCCTAAATGAGATTCAATTCAATACAAATAAATGCAAGACCTAGATCTAGGTATGAAATAGACTCTAGAATCAGAAAAATGCAATGATCAAAAGTTGGGTTCACCAAAATGAAATGAAGAGAAATAGGTGGTTTTATATATGGGGTTATGATGGACCTATTTTCCTCAATTTCATTATGAAATGAGATCCATACAATAAAATTATTATAAACCCTTAGGTGAATCAAGTAAAAGTGTGAATCTACATATTTCCTTTATGTGTCAAGATGGTAGTCCTAGTTAAGCAATACTTTGGGGAGAAAAACTAAAAATAGTAAAGCAACACCAAATTGCAATCAAACACTTGGAATAGAAATATTAAGCTTAATACAAAAAGAACCAAAAAATAAAATGTATATTAGAGAGAGGCAGAAGCATGTGTACCAGTCACCAAAATCTAGTCTTTGAAGATGATCTCAAACTCATTCGTCTAGGGGTGAATGGGTTTTGGGTTAAGGTTTGTTTGTAAATTTTGGGAGCCTCTACAATAGATCCAAATCTTCCAATTTTATAGGTTTAAGGTTCAGAAAGTCAGAAGTAAATTCTATAAGTGAGTTTCCATGAGAAGATAAATTTTACAACTTTGACAACTTCAATTTTGCTCCTCAGGAGATCTTCAAGACTTCTTCCACCTAAATCTACAAATAGAAATCAAGACAGAAAAATGTTTTATTTTTAGTGAATAGAGGTTTTCCTTGGTCAAACACCATTTTGGTAATGAACCTTGAAATTAATTGAAACATGGAAGAGGGAATGAAGAATGAACAAAGAAATGTTACCGCTCAACAAACCCTTCCATAAACCTTAGAATGCGGATCTGCAAGTTCTATGAAATGGATTCAATGGATGTGAATATTGAAACTTGAATCTTGACTTGAAATAATGCTTTCAATGCTTGAATGGGTCATGAAACCTACATCATCATATTAACTCCAATAACATGCATGATGCAAGAAAAATTTAACATGAAAATTCGATCTTGATTGCTGCAATAAATATTCAATAAATCTACCTTTGAATGCCTTGAATTTCTCTTAAAAATTCTCTTGAAAGTTCTCTTGAAGTTCCCTCTTAGATATTGAAAATTTCTAGTAAAATTCTTAGGTGAAACATAGTGAAATAACCTTATATCTATAGGTAAATTGTATCCTCAATTTCCCAAAATTGAAATAACACAATATAACATTGAAATATAGATTTGAATATGTTAAAATACCACCAAAAACATAATTTTAATTTAGGTTGCAGGTCTAAGGGAGGGCCCATTTTCCCATCGGCAAATGGGTCCTAGGTCCCTAAACCTAGGACACACATTGCTCAATGATAAGTGTTATGTTAAGGCATTAATGAATGTTGGGTTTCCTCTTTAGAAAATGTAATAAACTAGGCTTCGTAAATGAATTAAAGGGAAAATTAAGGAAAACTAGCTCAATTAATTAAAAGATCCCTAAATAAGTGTGAAAGTACATAAAGGTGTATAGTTTACAACACTAAAATAAGGAAAAATTAAGTCCAAATTAACTAGGAGGGCCTAAACAAGTGTGAAAATGTAAAGGAAAACATTTTTCTACACTATAATGTCTAATATTTTCCATTGAGATATTTAATGGTACATATAGATAATCTTTCTATTTGTTTTGTTTCAGTTTTCATTAAAATGTACACATAGGTACCTCTTCATTTTTCAAGGTTGCACGAAAAAATCATCTACACTTGTAATTTGGTTTCATTTTGAATTACCATATTTAGCTACTATAAACAAGATCATGAATCTTTATCTTCTTGTTCTTTTGATAATAGCTCCTTTTTGAAGGTATCCCATTTATTTGATTCCTAAAAGCCCTACATCTTTCTCATACTCCCAATAATAGAAAATGAGAATATCTCAAAGAATGCCTCCTTGGCAATTGGTTTAAGCCCCTCCTAAAGGAAAGTAGAACCCTTGGCTCATCAAATGTTTAGTTCTCATTGTCACCAAAATAATCTCCACATTGTAGCCAACTGAGTAGTAATTTGTAAACCTGAATTTTTTTCTTCTTTTGATGAAGATAAGCTCCAATAACTTCCAAAATTAGAGGACTGCATTCGTACTTCTTCATATAAACTCTGAAAACTTCTAAAAATAGTGGACAACAATTGCATTTCTCTACTATCTCTTTAGCCTTACATGTTTACCCATAATATGTTGTCATTTTCTCTTTTTCTCTTTATTTTTCTAGATAAGAATTTAAGGGCTACATCAATAGAAACATGTCTCATGTGATAGAGTTTACAAGGTTCAATTCCATAATTTTCAACTATTAATGAGGCATTTGTTTCTCTAAATATTAAAAACACTAGAGTTTCTTTGTACTTCTGACATCCAAGAATCCAAATAGACATCAAAATCAAGTTATGTTGTAAACATGAACTATTTTAGTCAATTGATAATACTTCTCTTCATAAGAGAAGGCATATATTTTTATATAATAGATCTATGCTACTTGTTTGGTTTTTGTTAGTCTGTCAGAGCTTTTTATTTTATGAAGTAGGCACATTGTTGTTTGGATGTTATAGTAATCTTTTGTGAACTTAAAGAAAAGTCATTATCAAAACCTTTAGGGCTTCTATTTATTTTAGGTTACTTACAAAAATATTATCAATTGAAAATTATGTTCAAAGCATACCTATATGTATCTAAACATGAAATTTTGTTTACCTTGACTATGTCCTTTTTGGTCTTCTCTACCTTTTGCATTCTCTTATGCAATAAAATATTGTAATAGAAAATAAAGTTTAGATTATTCTTTTTAAGCAAAAGCTTGCACAGTTGAAGATAATATGAATAGCTATAGGTGGTGACTTGCATCAATTATTAGTGAAGAGGTTTGACCTCTTCAATTAATTTAATTGCTTGACATAATAGATTACAAAAGAAATATTATTATTATAGATAGCGAAAGTGAAGAGTTATGTTCATGAAAAAGACTGGCCTTGGAGATAGAAGAGAAGGATTGATAGAATAATCATAGTAGATCATGACTATAGTGTAATATGTGGGAGATTATTTACTTACATCTTCATTTTTTCTTTTGTATTGGCATCACTTGATAGGTATTCCTTATTGTATTCATACTAGAGCTCTTATGTTTGCAAGCCTAGAAAAGTCGATAATATTTGAGGATCTCATTTCCTAGAATGCAATATTTTCAACTTTAAGTACACTAATTGCTAGGAGGGCCTATCTTAGTCGATAATTAGTTTTAAGATTAAGAATGTTTTTCTTTTGCATTGAGAACATAATTATTTTATAATTAGAGTAATAATAGTATTATAGGCTTTAGATTAGATAAGTTGGTAGTAAAGAAAAAACTTAAGTAAATGAAGAAGCATTGTTAATTAGATCTTGAACATGCATTGATAAGAGAAGTTATTCTTGAAGTATTTATTAAATTCTTGAAGAGCATCAATATTTACTACTTGCATCTGTAGCAATAGGAGCAACAAGAAATGCTATTTTAGTCTTAACATAACTTAGAAGGAATTCTAATTAAAATTGAATGTGAAATCTATTTTTCAGGTCAAAAAAAAAATATTTAGTTTGTTCCTCCTCAGTTAGTAGATATGTGGCTATTATATGGTCTTTTTTAAGAAAGAACTTTGTCTCTGTGATCATCAAATTACACAAAGTCTAGAATCCTTTTTTTCTAGGAATGGATGGATTTCTATATGTGAATTAGTTTGACATATCGGTTTTGAATATTAAAGTTAACTAACTAATTTAAATGTTGTCCTTGTAATTTTTAAAACAATGGCCATTATTAAAAATCCTATTGCAGCCTAGTGAATGTTTCCAATACCATTCAACACTACAATGACTTTTTGATTTATGTCTATAGAGAATTCTATCTACGAAAGGAATAATAAACAAAATGAAAATCAAATAAAAAACAACAAATAGAAACAGACCCACAAAAATTATCTCCACGCCAAACAAAGTACTTGAATTTCTCTTCATGATTTCATACACAATTTTTTTACTCCAAAAATTAAAAAAAGTAGAAAATATTAAAAATGTTGAATATAGAGGCTCATTATATAGTACCTAAGATGTACCTGGGTAGCAATTATTTTTGATATTTTCTTGATGCTTGTTCTACCAAATTAGATACGTTTGATGCAAAGGCAAGATTGATTTTTACAGATGCTAATTTCTCCTAATTGGGACTACTTATTCTCTACAAAATAAATACATCAATGTCATTCTTTAATAGCATAATAGATTAAAATAGAAAAAGATATGGTTTGTATTAATTGATTGTTGTAATGAACAAGAAGAGTATCTATTTTGGTGAACTAATAGTTGAAGATTTAAGTCTCCCTTCTCTACCTTTTTGTGCTCAAAATTTCATCAATGAGCTAGGCAAGTGTGAGAGGTCTAAGATTAGGATGGTTTGGCAAGAAAATTAAACAAATGAAAGAAAATGTAGAGATAAAATGAAAGTAGTTATGATTGGAGATAAAATAAACCTTCAAAACACGGAAACAAAAATAAAGTAATATAAGTTCAATATTCTTTGGAGATCGACAAGACTTTTTCTGACTTAATTTACATTTTTTCAATGGAATTTCTCAGGTGTGATACAATTCCAATGGATTGTGCCTAGAATAAATAGCCTATCAACTAATAAGAAACGGTGAGATACATCATTTTCATTATCAACTTTTCTAGCTATATTCTGGCTTGATAACTAGACTGCTATTACATATAGCTTGTTAAGAAAAATCAATCTTTTCATTCTTATAATAGATAGACTATCTAAAACACTAACGAGGAAATTTAGCATCTATTATTGTTGTTACCTGCTCCCTATAGAAAAACATTAAAATTTACAGATCCATTCCAAGTCATAAATAGGTTTCAAGTTTTTCACCCTTTTTAGGAATTGGCATCCCTTCTCCACAAGCAATAATGTTGTTGTGACTAACAGATTAGTATGGACTAACTACACTTGATCCATGAGGATATGAAGCATAATCATGCCACTAAACATCAATCCAATAAAGATCATTCAATTTATGCAAAGATAAAGAAGCCATTAAAACTACCATATTAAATAATCAAAGCTTGATAAAACCTCTAATCTAAGACATTGAAACTTATCCTATTGGGGGAGTCCAATTCCACATTGATGTGGAATGGTGGCCCTTTCCCAATCCTGTGGATAAATGAGCCTATTTGAATCAGTTTTATTAAAGAATATTGATGAAACCATTGTGAGATGTGTGATGAAACATGATTTAAATGCTAATGTAGCATGATGTAATCTTTTTTAACATGATTTATACTAATATGATCAAGAAATTTCAGTGGAAAGATAATTTAAATGAGTTTTAAGCTAAAAAGATGAAAACCCTAATTAATAAACAAGCTAAATACATGCATTTGCATTATCATGGAAGCCATTAATTGAAGCTAAGCTAATTAATTCAAGTAATTAAGATAAAATGATGCTAAAGAAATGCTAAATATGAGTGTGAGTGTGAGTGATTTCAACAACATGAGTTTGCTCTAAAAAAGATGGATCTATTTGTCTCCAAATAGTGACCTATTTATAAGAAAGAAAATGAGAAATGGAGGGTTGAGATCAAAAAGGTTAATCAATGACCAAGGATGGAAGAAGTTGGAGGAATGGATCATGGATTCTCATCAGATGAGAATCAATGATGAGATTTAATGAAGGGTTCACCTTTTTTCCAAATAAATACACTTTTAACTTGCACAAGAGGTCATAAGTTAACTTGCACAAGAGGTCACAAGTTAAATTGCACAAGAATTCAAGTACATTTGTTATAGAAAAGGAATATTTCCCTTTTAAAATGAGTGAGTATAGAGAATATGCTTTGGAATATTCTCATGGGTGAGGAAAATAGATATTTATAAAATTAAAACAAAGTTTAATTGTCTAAAAAGGGGAAGGAATATTCCTTTTGGGGGAATGTGCAAAGGTGGAATATTCCCTTAGAATAGTCCCTTGCAAGTGGGGGAATTAGATTTATTAGTAATTTCTAATTAAACAAAGGTTTAATTTATGCAATTAAGAGGAATTAGATGATATTCATTAAATAAAGTGATTTAATGAAAAGGGTAGAAATGATATGACATTTAATTAAATAACTTAGGGTTCTTTAATTCAATAAGAGGACTTAGGGATTAAATTAAATAATTCAATTTATTTAATTTAATGAGATGAAATGTTAGTATGGAAGTGAATTAACTCAATTAGATTAATTAGGTTAATAGATGCAAATGGTGTAATTAATTAAATAGCTAGGAAAATTTAATTAATTAAGTGAAAAGAAGATAGGTTTTAGCAGGAAATGATGTTCCTATGCTTGATTCAAGTGCATGATATCATTCAAGACATTTTTAAATGTTTATATTTTTACCCTCTTTGAAGCGAGGCACCTGCTACTTTGGTTCAAAGATTGATGCTTTTCGAATTAAAAATTGTTGCTTTGATAAAAAACAAAAAATATTTTTTGGATGCCCCACTATTGGTCCAGTGGAAGGAATAAGTTGGTTCCCTACCCCCTCAAGAAATTGTGGAAATATTTTTAATTTTGGGTAGATTTCTCGACAAAGGTTAAATTCTTCCCCAGTGGTCTGAAAAAGGCTTCAAGATGCAAAAATCATGCCAAAAATGCAAAAAATTTAAATGATGGGAAAATGAGTGCTTTATGAACTAGGTCATATAACACCACTCTTCTCCAATTATCATTCAAATATTCCCTAGGATCCCAAATTGGATTGATTATCAACACAATGCTAAGCCAATTCTCCACAA
>VDFB02077312.1:0-17082 GCA_007258455.2 Sequoia sempervirens
AGGTCTTGTATGTAGATTTATCAAAGAGAAAGGTATTAAAAGGTTTTTTCAATCCATAAAAGTCATTCAAGTTAAAAAATCCCTAAGTGAAGCTTAGAGACCATCTACAACTAGATTTCTATAGAATCAGATTTGAACACCTGTCAAGAAGAGAAGTGCAGACCAAGAGCTATAAATTCATGTCCTGAAATTATCGAAAAGCTAAAGGTGGACAATTTTTCCATCAATGGTGAATTATTCCCACTTCTAGGATGGAAAATTGGTTTCTGCATTTATAGATACCCATTTGGCTGAAACCTGTTCCAGCAGAATCTCCCCGAAATAAGACTAAGTCACCCAGCTTGGTGTAAGTGTCCCATTTAGCTTCAACAACAAATTCTATAGGATTCTAGAGCCTCTTTTCATCACATTCTAGTTTTTAGGTGCACTTATCTAGTCTCTTTCATTTTTGTCATCATTTGTTTGCATTCTTTGGTCATTTCTGAATACCACAATGTGTTTTCAAACAACTTGCATTTCTTAAGTTTTGCATTAATAATTCATTTCCCTTTTTAGTTCTTTGCATTTAAGAATATTTGAATCATAATAACATTAGTATTTAGTGAAACCCCAAGATTTTGTGGTATACCTTTCTCCTTTTAGGTGAAAAACCCTAGAAGTGTAAGAGAGAAGCTCCTACAAAAAATTGTGGTTCATTTGGTGAACCTACATTTAGAACATCCTATTTTTGATTTATAGTGCATTCACATCCTAGGAATAAGTTGCATTGGAATTTCCTTTCATTATGTTTGTTTAAATTGCATCCTAGGGTTTTAAAAATTGCATTAGTGAAAAGCTCATATAGATTGCATTGTTGCATTGTATTTCCTTAAAAACCCACAAAATTCTACATATTCATATTATATTTGCATTTAGAAACCTAAGAATCATAAAATATAATTAAAAAATTCTAAATTTTTTCAACAAAATCATAACCGGGACTATTTCACCACCCTGGGTGAGTTAGTCCAATTGCATATTTATTACTACATTTTCTGGCATTTCATCTGTATTTTTTGAATTTTTGTTTGCTACTTCTACATTTCAGTTTTACTTTCCATAATCTCAGCTTTAACAATTTCATTCTTATTAGTTTACACTGCATTTGCATTCATCCTACATTTAGAAGCCTTTGCATGAGTGTTTGGTGTTCTATTGCTAATACCTTGATGAAAATAAGTTTGTAACTCATGTTATCCCACGATAATACACTCGTTGTGGATCTTTGGTTATCTAAAGCTTCCACTCCTAGTATTGCAAATAGTACATAATCATGGATGCTACCTTTAGAAAATCTTTTCCTTCCAATAACACATAATTTGACACACAAAACCATCACATCTTGCAAGACAAAAGAATTAACATTCATGAGGACTTAACACATCTTCAACATCAAGTGTGTCTTGAAAATATTTCAAACACTGCAATTCCTACCATACAAAACATTCATCACATACTTGAAAGTGAAGAAGGCTTGGATGTTATGAAATAAAAAGTTGAGATATACCAAAAACATGTTCCTTCCACCTCTAGTACATCTTAAATAATAAACACTATGGTTAGCCAAGGAGAACCTCACACTCTTTCTCCTTCAATAGTAGCATCCATAGCTGCCTGTACCACTCCTCAAGTCACAATAACAATGCAATAGGTTATTAATGTGATTCCTTCCTTGATTATTCCTACTAGCATTTCTAATTCCTATGTGGCATCACATGTTCTATCCTCTTTCACCATACCATGATCTATAAGCATTCCCTTCACTTTCCCTACCACTACATACACTCCATCACCACTTTCCCTTCCACCTCATACCACTTACATTGACCCTTTCATAACACAACTTTTCCAAACCATCTCCTCCTTACAAAAAAATATCCACCAAAAACCAAAATAAAAATGGACCAAGAAACCCACTCTCTTTAGAAATATTGCGAACAATGATTCCACAAGGAATAAAGATGCCTAGATTTGAGAAATATGGAGGGAAGGGAGATCCTTCTAACCATGTGAATTCCTACACCACCTTATGTAGTGACTTTTTCCTTGATGAAAAAATACTAGTAAAATTGTTTCCTAGGACTCTAAAAGACACTACCTTGGAATGGTTCTCATCTTTACCAAACAATTAAATTCATTCATTCAATGAATTATTTGATGCATTTAAAAATCATTTCCAAGTGCATATGACCCCAAATAAGACCTTGGCTGATTTAATGAGATGTAAGCAACATGGAGAAGAAAAGATAAATGATTTTATATCACACTATCAATCACTTTACTCTCAAATCAATGTCAATATTCCTGATCCATACCTTCAAAAGATGTTTATAGAAAAATTACAAACTAAACTTTAGGAAAAATTCACCATGATGAAATTTCCCTTCTTTATGCACTTGTGTACCACACTTTGCAATTATCACAATTCGGTTAGTAGTCACGATGTAAAGTCCACTTCTAGTCGAGCTGAGAAGTCTAAACATGACAACCCAAACAATTATCAACCATTTAGAAAGAAAAATAAAGGTTTCTTACATTTCAATCCTCCTCAATAACCAACTCAACTCATCAACAACCAATTGGAAGCTGTTAAAATTGTGATACCTTATAGTTATGGAGATCTGAAAAGATAGTTTACACCTTTACCAAACACCCTTCATAAAACAATGTCCCAAATTTTTCAACAACAAATGATTACCTTACCTGCCATCAAACCAATCGATCCTACTAATCCTTTACCTCTGATCTTTAAATCCAATGCTTATTTCCATTATCATAGACAAAATGTACATGACATGGAAAATTGTAAATTTCTTAAACACCTTATGCAAGACCTCATTGATTATGGTCATCTATCCATTGCAGGTGTAAATGATGAAGGAAATAAGTTTGTTGCCCCTCCAAATAAAAATTTGCAAATTTTCACTAATCCAATGCCTAAGCATAATGTTTCAATTGTCAAAGCTAGTGAAACTCCAAAGCATGATGTGATGAATGTTCATACATATGCCAAACATCTTGATCCCATTCAACTTATTGCCACTATTAATCCTATGGATGAAATGGTAGGTGGGATAGATGTTATCCCTCATAAGGGCCAACCTAAGAAATCTCTTGATATTAATTTTTCATGTAAGGAAATACTTAAAAATCTCCTCGATGGTCCTCTTTACATAGCCAATCGTATCTATGACAAGCCCACTAATGGGATACTCATAGATCCCACTTGTTGAGAGAACGTGATCACCGAGGAATTTTTGGTATTACATGATCTTTATCAAGATGATTATGATAAGCTGAAAGCATGGATCAAAGCACACAATGGTTTTTCTTTCCCTATGATAGGATCAATCATCCTTCCATTACAAATAGGACCAAAAAAACTTAGATGTCACATTCTCCATCATCCTACAGTCGAACCAATTTCGTTTGAGACTAGGCCATACATGGCTTTGCTAAATGATAGTTGTCCCTTCGGTCATACACAAATGTTTAAAGTTTCCCTTTGACAATCCAATATTCACTATTCACCATAGCATCTTTAACCCTTTATCTTCCAAAGGAAAATTTTCCTTAGAAGCCTTCTAGCCCGAACCCATAGAACCCATAACATCTCATTAATATTTATTTTCCATTACTTTCCAAAAGTTTAAAGAAAAGAAAATAGCAGACTTATCTCTCCGCAACATGTCCCCGTCTTCTTCTAACTCTCCTATCTTAGATGAAACAATGGTTCAACCCAAACAAGAAACACCCAACCAAGCTCAACCAACACTTGAAACCTCCTTTACATCATCTAAGAGACCACGAGATAGTGATAACAACTCCATCTTGCCTCCTCGTATAAAACAAGTTTACAAAGTAAAGGAGAAAGTGGATGAACAACCTCCTATGTTTTCTTCCATTCCTCCCCTTGGGGAAGAAAATAAACCTATGGTTGATCAACCTACTCCTTCACAATAAAAACTTGACAATAAAACCAAAATAAATAGAGGAGCTAGGGAGCATAGGCATAGACGTTGTGCACTTGCTTGCAAGTTACAAGACAAAGAAAATAAAAAATAAAAATCTGCACTTGACAAAAGAAATGCATGATGACCCTCCTCCCCAATCACAAAAAAATGATCCAATACAACAACCACAACAAGAGAGACACCCTTCATTGGAAATTATCATTCATCCTCTTATTGTGATTAATCTGGATGACAATGATGAGATTGCTAAAATAGATGAAAAGGTGGATAATGATCTTCATACATTATTTTTCTCTTCCATGAGCTTAAATGACAAATCTCCTACAAAGAGTGTTGAACCTAGTGCTTCCCCTAGTTTGGGACTTGCTCTTGTCCCTTTGGCTAGTTTCCCACCCCTATCATATCATGAACATGACTAGGAGGCACATGACATGCTTCATGGTTGACTTGCATTTTCCTTACTAGTCTTTTCAATTTTTCTTTTTTTTTTCCTTTTCTTTTGTATTTGTATGTGCGTAACATGCTCTCCTGTGATGTGATGTTTGATGTTCTTTCTCTTTGTGACATTCTCCTATTTGTACCTTCATTATTCTCTATGTCGTACATTGCTTTCGTCTTTTCTTTTTGTCCTTTCCTTCCTTTTAGGGATGACGCAAGGCATTGAGACTAAAATTTCTCTTTCATGTTGACCCAAAAGGTCCATTTTATTTTTCTTTTCCATTTTATTTTTCTTTTGTTTTCCTTTTGGGGATGGTGCAAAGCATTGGAACCTAAATGTCTCTTTCATGTTGACCCAAAAGACCCATTTTCTTTTTCTTGTGTTTTCAATTTGGGGATGACATAAGGCATTGAGACTGAAATGTCTCTTTCATATTGACCTAAAAGGCCCCTTTTCTTTTTCTTTTCCTTTCTCTTTTTCTTTTGTTTTCCTATTAGGGATGACAGAAGGCATTGAGACCGAAATATCTCTCTCATGTTGACTCAAAAGCTTTCCCATTTTCGTTTACCTTTTGTTTTTCATTTTTCTTATATTATCCTTTTGGGGATGATGCAAAGTGTTGAGACATCCTATGTGTCTTCCAAGTTGACCCAACTGGATTTTTCTTTTTACTTATTTTTGCTCTCTTTGTTTCATTCTTCTAGTTCTATGTATTTGGGGGATGATGATAGTTCTTAGTTCTTTCCAAGACATTGCATCAAAGAACATATTGACCCCAAATCCATAGACCCCTTATGTGCTTGGTGTTTTCATTTTGGGGGAAATACCTTCCTTTTCTTTTTCCTTTCCTTCACATGATGTAGCCTTACTCAAAAAAATATGACTTGGCATAGGGGTTTTCCAAGTTGGCTCTCATGTATTTCTTCTTTGCATTTTTCATTTTCTACTTTAAAGTAATTTCTTATAGTACGATTTTCAACCATTTCTTTAAAGTGGGGGCATACATTGAAATTATTATTTTTCTTTTTTCTTTCTTGGTTCTTAGTGCAACCTTCTTGTTTCATACGATGCATTTTTCACTTTGTGGATGACATTGGGTGTGATTTCCTTCATGAGCATGATCTATCTTAGTATATTGCATTCCTCTTAGTGGCTTGATGCGATGCACTACATCCTCTAAGTTGCAAATTTTCTATTCTTTGATTGATCCTCTCTTAGAGACATTAGACAAAATGTTACCTATGTTCAAGAGCTTGCATGAACTAAGCAAGACTCCTTTGAACATCCTTTTGCATGTTTCATTTTGTATTTGTTATATGGCCACCTTGCATAATATAGCTTGCATGCCTATGGTGCCATTTCATTTGTTCATGAGCTCCAAGCATACAAAGTTTTGCTTGTCTCGTGAAGCTCAAAATGTCATTTTATTTTGTGGTGCCTTATTAAAGTTATCAGGAGGTATAAATTTGGTATGGTTGAGCGAGAAGCTCATTCTAAGGCATGACTTTCCCCATAGCCACCTGCATGTGTGTGAGAGTGCATACTAGCCATGAATGTATGTTTCTCACCTTTTGGGCCTTCCCACTCGATGGACATCCATGAGTTCTATCACCTCATAGTGAGTGTACATTTATTTTTCTAGACAAACAACCTAGATTAGATCCACAATAGGATTTACAAATGATCAAGGATTGATCAGACTCTCTCTCTTTTCCTTCTCATTTTCTCTCTTTCATTCTTTTTCATCATTTTTCATATGTGTTCCTTTGTGCCAATGTTTGGTTTTCCGTGGGATCTTGATCATGGGGGCTTGATCACCCCTCTTGATTGTTGTCTCATCTTACTAGCATGGGTTCATTTGGATCCCTCTTGATATGCATGTTGGGATACTTTAGTGTGAGTTTGAAGCAATTTCATCCTCTCACTAAAATGGGGGCTAAATGTGTCGCAAAAAATTGTATACTTGGACATTTTTACACTCATTTGAGTCTTTCTTATTGATTTTGGCTTGATTTTTCCTAGATTTAATGTTGTAATGTGGTCAACACATTCAGATTAGATCTTGGACCCTTGTGAATCATTAAGAATTCTAGGATGTCTTGTAAAAGTGTTGTGAAGTGTTGTAACCCACTTTCACACTTTTATAGGACCCTTTTATTATAATTCACTTAAATAACCTATTTTTATCACTTACCAAGTCTTATTTTGAAGTTTTGTAAAGATTTCTAGCAAACTTTCATCCTTTTCCAGGCTTGTCATCACTAATTTGACCCTTTCTTATGTTTAAATGACCCCTTAATACACTTTTCAACCCTACTTAAGAGTATTTTTGAGAATAATTTCGTTAAACATCATTAAATACACTTTAATTCCTCACACCCAGTAAAATTTCCCTGGTGGGACCAAGTCACCACCTAGGGTGACTTAGTCCCATTGGGCACAAAAATCAAAATTATTTTAAATTTTTGGTGGGTTATTATTCTCTTACCTTGAGTTCAACTTATGATGTGTTATTTTCAGGATTTTTTTTAAATAAAGTATAAAAAAGGGTTTTCCTCTCATTTTCACCCCCATTAATTCATTCAGACATTAGTATACATACATTAATTAGTCTCAAGAATTCTAGGTATTATCAAGCATACATTGGAGAATCTTCTCGCATATCTTTAGATTTCTACATCAAGGTTTTGGTGATTTGTAGCATTGCATTTTGTTCTTTCATCATTCTCTCTTTTCATTTCATTTTCAAGGGTTTGATTACCAAATCGGGGTTTGACCAAGGCAAACCCCTATTCACTAACCCTCAACCCTTTTCCCCCTCTTTGCATATGTGTTTTATAGGTCTTGTATGCATATTTCTCAAAGATAAAAGTGTTAAAAGGTTTTTTCAATCCATCAAAGTCATTCAAGTCAACAAATCCACAAATGAAGCTTGGAGACCATCTATAGTCGGCTTTCTATAGAATCAAATTCAAACACCTATCAAGAAGAGAACTAAAGAATGAGAGCTTCAGATTCCTATCCTAAAATTCCCAAAAGCTTTAGATGGACTAAGTCACCATCAGTGGTCAATTAGTCCCACTGCCAATCCTAAAAAAATGGTTTCTGCATTTCTAGATACCCATTTGGTTGAAACTTGTTTGGGTAGAATCTCCCTGAAATAAGACTAAGTTTCCCAACTAGCGTAAGTGTCCCAGTTGGCTTCAACAAAAAATTCTACAGGATTCCAAAGCCTCTCTTCATCACATTCTAGTTTCTAGGTGCACTTCTCCAATCTTTTTCATTTCTGTCATCATTTGTTTGCATTCTTAGGTCATTTCTGCATATCACAATGTGTTTTCAAAAAACTTGCATTTCTTAATTTTTGCATTAATAATTCACTTCCCTTTTTAGCTCTTTACATTCAGAACATTTTATTTAGGCATATTTAAGTCATAATAGCATTAGTCTTTAGTGAACCCCCAAGTGTTTTCGGGATACCTTTCTCCTTTTAGGTGAAAAGCCCTAGAAGTGTAAGAGAGAAGCCCTCACAAAAATTTATGGTTCAACTAGGTTATTCTATGTTTGTATTTTTCGTTTATTATTATTATTTTTGAACAATTTCATTTGGTTTCTCAAAATTCATAACAAATTATTTCATTTTCATAGTTTACATAGTTAGTTCATTATATCTCTTAAAAATTAGTTAATTAACAATTTCATAATCACAAATCAATATCACAACACAATATTCATAAGGATTAGAAGCTTCATCCACCATTTTGAATCTTCCTATTATGTTTTTTATTCAAGTGGACAAAAGAGATGATTTTTAATCCTTCAACTTAAAAATTGGGATAACTGTGATTTGGGACATAGATCCATTTCCCAGTGAAAGATTTTTGTGAACCAGACTATTTCAAAAAAATTAAACCTTCTAATATCTGAATTAGATTTTAGATTATTTGTCTCCATCATTAGTGCATGTACATATCTTTCATAAATAGAATTAAGAAAGTGAAAAATAATATTGTATTTTGCATCCAAAAGACATCTAGCATTAATTTCTATCATTACAAAGTAGATATAGTCTAGGTAATAAAATATAAAATCAATTTTGAATGTGTTCAAAACACTCATTTAGGCATTATCATATAGTGAAAAATAAGAGAAAGTTCATTTTTCCTATTGTAAAAAATAGAAAATTTTCAATTTCTAGATTTATCAAGTTAGGATCAGTAATTTTTTTTCCTTTACAGTCTAAAAGTTACATTTCCAAGTGCATTCATTGGTTAAGAGTTGTAAAAATTTCTTGCATAGTTGTCTTTTAAATTACAAAATAATAATTCTATTCAATTCTTGAAATTCATTTACTATCAGGCCTAAACAATAATATAATATGATACTTAAATAGTATAGAACACATCCAAATTTTGAATTTAGTAAAAGTACCTTCCTAGTATATGGAAAAACATACTCTAGACCAGTCAAAGTTCACCCAAATTTGGATCACAAGCTTTATTTTATGTCTTTTGTGAGGTTCTACTTTATGAGTTTATAATTTATTTAGTTTGATATGAGTATCCCCTACTTTTCTTCATAGTAGGCTTATCTAAGTGTTTTGAAATCATATGAGCTTCACAACGTGGTGTCCTTTTGCTAACACCCTTGTGAGATGTAGTTACAAACTTATGGCATACCACATTGTAACCATATCTTCTATGGAGCCTGAGTTCCATATCTCTTTCACACAAGGTATTGCCTCCACCCAATCTATTTTGGATTCTATTACTCATCCCAAATTACCTATGAATTCCTTAAAAATTAACATTTATGTAGAATTAGATACCACTATTGCTTATGTTCTTGTATACAAACTTAAAAAATGGGACAAGGATTTGAAAGGTCTTCAAGACTTTCTAAGAACATAACCTTTAACTAGAGAGACAATGCTTATTATGGAGAACCTTAGGAATTTGATAAATAATTATCAAGAAATAGAATGTTGGAATATTTGCCTCAATCCATACTGACATGTAACTCCTGGAGGGCAATGCCACTGTGACATTAATTATGTTTGGCCGACTAGCTATTATGAATCTTGATGAAATTCCCTAGTCGATGTGACTTGGTTTCGGTCTTGCCGAATAGACCTATCGCTATGACATGGAGACTCGGCAATATTTCTCACTGACTGTTGTTTCTTTGGCTGATTGTTATTCAATCGCAGTTATCGGGGAGATTTAGGTGGTCGGTATGTAGTCTTTCCACTATGAAATGTATCGCTAACAAAGGTTGCTATCGGGTGTGAGTAGATGTCAAAGTAGCTCAAGGGTCTCGAGGAGAAGTCCTAGTGACTAGAGAATGCCTCATCGATAGCATATGGCTATCGGGGTAACACAAGGGTGTCAGGAAGATCTCTCAGGGACTATTGGAAGGTCACACCGATAGGAGTATTCACTTGGTGCCTTCATAGTGACAAAAAAACTTTGGTATGAAGTCTTGGCGATGGGTACCGGTCTCACCGGGACGGGATACAATTGAAGTCATCGGAGTAGCTCAAGGCAGTCAGTATGAGGTCTTGGCAAAGGTCAAATGTTTTGCTAACTCGGTAAGACATGAGTGCTCGGTATGTGGTCTCAGCGAAAGACATAAGTCTTGCTAACTCGGTAAGACTTGGTTGTGCTCGGAGTGAAGTCTCATGAAAGACCTAATGTAATTGGCATGACTGTCAGTGCTTCTGTGAAACTTGAGGAGACTCAATGAGAACTATTGGCGAATGGTAAAGTCTTGCCGATGGAAAAGTTGAAATCGATATGACTTGTGAGCATCAATAAAATGTCTTGCCGATGGAGGAATCTCTTGTCAATAGAAACAAAATGGATGTCGATGGATTCAGTATGACTCATGGCATTCGTTACATTGTCTTCTATTGGATTGTTGGGACTTATGTCGATATCGATATGAAGACTTTGTGGCATCATGGAGACACTGCTGGTGTCTAACCGATATGCCAACAAAGTTTGAATTCCTTTGACCAGATTGACCATCCTATGTGGAGCCTCGTGGACCAATCAGAGGAAGCAATTTTCAAATGGATGGCAGTTAGATTTCTGCAACAGTTGCGACGCTAGAGCTGAACTGCATGCAGGGAAAAATCAACACTCAAGAGGAAACTTTCTATGATGGGGGCAATGCATGGATAAGGATGAACAAAAGGTAAAAATTAGGAATGTGATAAGATTTCAAAGGACGATTCCGATTGGAAAAATGTGTGAGATTGAATCAGATTCTGAGAGAATTTTTCTCTGTGAATCGATGAATGCGAAATGAAGCTACTATAAACTAATATCAGAGTTGTATCTCTGATTGTATGTAATTTTGTTGTTACTGTAATACAAAGAGATTCAGCTTGGTGTGGTGGGTTTTTCTCGATAGGGTTTTCCCACGTAAATCTGTTGTTCAGTTGTCTTTGTGTATTTGTTTTGTTTCTGTTAATCTTTCATGTGTGTCTTAATTAGATTGTAATTTAAAAATTAAAAGCATTGCATTGCATTCTTCCTTGTGGATTTGACGTTAGGGAATTTGTTTCCGCATCTTTGCTTTCCTACAAGTGGTCCTCTCGGTGAGCTTCACGCTTGTGTTTTGAAAAGGAAAAAAAATAGGTTTTACAGGGACTGAAACCATGAAGTTCAAACAAACAAAAGATAAGCATAAAAAGTACCAACAACCGACCAGCTGTCCCAAAAAGGAAACGACAGCAACAAAAGACAGCAGGGTCCAAAAAAAGGACCACCCAAAAAAACCAGAAAACCAAACACCAAGTTACTCCAAATTATTCAGTAACTCCTCAGCTTCTTTTTCAACATTCTGCATATCCTGTAACCCCTGCCTAAGGATTTGAACCGTGTGTGAAGAAGTCGGGGTTTTCCTTTTTATGTTTGCTCTGGTACGAGTCGAAATACCTTCACCGGCCGATTTGCTGCCGCCTCTGTTCACATCCAAATCCACCACCAGCGAACCCTTTTGACTTTTTTCAAGCTTTTCCACCATCGCATTTATGATGATTGTATTATGCCTTGCGATTTTGTGGTTGTTTGCAACAGTGGCCCTTATGTTTTGTCCAATCTTGAACATATTACATTCAATACTTGTCAATCTATCCTCCTGTAGTTGTTGTCTTTTCCTCGGTAAAGGAATTTCCTGTTCCTCACTAACTCTTCTGTCCCAACTGATCTTCTGCTCCAGTTCCATAACCTTATTATTGAGAACAGTAATACGGCCTTTCAAATCACAAACTTCTTTCTGGGTCCATTTGAGAACGGTAAAAAGACCCTCTGTACTTTTTTCCGCAACACTAACCATTTCCTCAGGCTTGAGCATTTTCAGGACAGAATTAATTTCATCCTGAATAGGGGTTTCAAAATGGTCATTCCCAACTTGTCCAGAAACAGGGGCACTAGGGGCCGAATCCTTACTAACCAAGGGCTTCTCAGAGATGATCTCCATAGAATTTCCAGAGTACGAAACAAGTTTCATAACAGGGTTACCTTTAAAACCAGGGGACAAACCCAGAGTGGGGCACCCAGGAGACGGCTGGGGGTTAAGACAATGCAGAGGAGCCAGATCCGGACTAGGGTCCTTAGGCAGGGGATGTCGTATAGGATAAGACAACGGGGCAGGAACTTTTAGATTTTTCCGACCGGACAAAGACAGGGGAGCAAAGGTATCAAGGCCAACAGGAGCACAAGCAGGGGGGGCCCGGGGCTCAATTTCCTTACTACTTTCAGTTTCCTCATCATCCAACTCTTCAATATCTATAGTTTTAGGTAGTGCAGGAAGATTTTGAAAATGCTCAAAAATGAGCCTAACAAGACTAGGGTGGATAATAGCATTCCTCCTAGGGTTTCTTTCCACATCATCGAGACAATTCTTCAAAGAGGAAAATAAGTAGAAAGGCAGAGATATACGAACCTTATGACGGAAATGATTCAAAATGGCAAAGTGGTAACCATAGGCTCTGGTAAAGCGTCCATCAACCGTAATATATTCCATGATGACTCTTAAAACTTTCTGCCAAATAGATTTTATGGACTCCACATCAAAGTAACTGTTAGCAACCTTGACCATCTTCACTTTCTCCTTGTCTTTTTTGGGAAACTTGATAACCGCTTCATCAGAGAAACGTCGATCACGGTAGAATTTAACACCCTCAGTCGAGAGACCTGTTATTTCACCAATTAAGTCCTCACTCAGCTTAACATTCCTTCCAAACAACACGATCTCTCCATTTTTCCAATTTTTGACAAAATAGTCCAGCATTTCTTCATCCGTACCATGGAGCTTTTCCATATAAGGGACTAAACCTCCCTTTTCAATTCTTTCCCATGCTTTAGTATTCTTTCTATGCTCCTGGAAATTGCTCGGCTCCACGCGTTTCCTTTCTCCACCCATAGTCAGCCCACTGTAATACCACTCAGAACGGTTGCTTTGGGTCCCGTTTAGGCAATTTCTGTCGAACACCCAGAAAGCGTGCCGCAGACTCTTCTTGAAAAAGAAAGTGACGTCGGTCCCATCAAATCTAATGAAATCGATGTACTGGATCTTTATCCATTTCATCATGACTAAGATTGCCTTCTCTCCCATGCACTGAATCATAATAAATTAGCGCTTTCACTTCATTATGGAGGTTGTCATTCTTCCTCCACGTGTTCTCCCCACCTTTCTTAACCCCTTCGTTGGCGAAGAAATCCGCCACCATATTGGCTTCTCTATAGGCGTGTGACACTTTCACTTTTTCAAATTTCCTTAATAAAGCTTGCGTGTCTTCGATCCACTTTTTGATGGTCCACGAGGGGGGGTAAGTCCAAGAATACAATTTATTATATTCAAAGAATCGCCCTCCAACCACAGATTTTTTGTGTTGATCTTGACGGCTAGGCTGACAGCATGAAAAGCCCCAACAGCTTCCGCCACATGGTTAGTTTGAATTCCAATGTCCACAGCAAAAGCCGCAATAAAAGCCCCAGTGTTGTCCCTTAAAACACCCCCACTACCAGCTTTACCTGGGTTACCTTTGGCCGCACCATCAAAGTTGGCCTTAATCCAACCCAATGGCGGCATAGACCAGATAGCATTATCTCTCCCACAAACTCCAGATTTAAGAGTTTTTGTCCCACTTAAATTTGTATTCCACTTTTCGGCTGTAGCAGCATCAAAGGGAGACCAAATAGCTTTCTCAAACATTTTTCCAGGAATTAAAGATAAAATTTCCTTTATTGCTCTTACAATTTTAGCATACACGTCCCCTTCCTTCATCTCTTTATCCCTGAAAACTCTATTGTTCCTTTCTTTCCAAATATTCCAAGAAACAAATGGAAAAATGAAAGACCATAGCTTTCTCACAAACGGATTTTTTGAAGGAGCTTTCCATTGAATGAAGAAATCTTCAACAGAAGCAGGGAAGACCCACACCATCTCAAGAAGCCCCAATAATTTATCCCAAATATTCAACACATAAGGGCAATGGAGAAAAAGATGATTAACAGTCTCAGCTTCATTCCTGCACATAAAACACCTATTTGGTAATTGAATTCCTCTTTTTCCGAGATTGTCCAAAGTGAGGATCTTATTCTGTAGCATTATCCAGTAGAAAATGTTGATTTTCGGGGTCAAATGATTAATCCAAGCCTTAGCCCAGAAAGGAGGAAGCTCCCTCGGACTGTCTAACAAAGAAGTGGCAGAGGCAACTGAAAATATACCAGACGGGTTATCTAACCAAACAGCAAGATCCCCCACCTGGTGTTGAGCTGGTCTAAGGGCTCTGAAAGCCGACTGAATAGGACCCAGATCCGGACTGATGGTCATCAAATCAACCCAACCTCCATTCCTCCAGTAATCCTTAACCAAGACTCCAAATTCCTTTTTGCAATCATTCATCCATTTACTATAATTCTCTATGCTAATTAAAGGATCTTTAAATAGCCATCTATCTTCCCAGAATCTGACTAAATTTCCATTTCCAATCAACCATCCAGTTCCCATTTCTAAAAGCTTTCTTCCTTTACCCATATCATTCCAACACACAGACCCACAAGGTAAAGAAGAAGAGTTTAAAATTTCATTTAAAGACTCATAGTTATTGAAATATTTTGCTTTTAAGGTATCACGCCATTCTCCATTTAATGTAAGAGTTCTCCAAAGTTGTTTAGCAAGAAGGGACACATTTAAAACTTTAATTTTCCTTAAACCCAAGCCCCCCCTTGATTTGGGTCTACAGACCAAATCCCAACCAACAAGTGGCATTCTCCTTTTGTCCTCAACTCCAGACCATAGAAACCTTTTCTGAATTTTTTCAATGGCCTCAGCATATTTGGCAGGAATTTTAAATATACTGAGAGCATAAGTAGGAAGATTTTGCAAAGAAGCCTTTAGGAGCTGGACTTTTCCAGCTTGACTAAGAATAGCTCCTTTCCATCCTGATAACTTCTTGTTGAATTTTTCAACCAGAGAAATCCAGAAAGATTCCGGAGGTTTAGAGCAAAGAGGTAAACCAAGATAAGTTGAAGGAAGAGACTCAACACGGCATCCAAGAATTCGGGCCAGTTTAACTTGTCTATGCTCCGGAGTGTTGATGAAAAAGATTGAACTCTTAGCCCTGTTGACAACTTGCCCAGAAGCAGATTCATATAGATTCAGGATTTTTTTAAAAGTCTTAGCTTCAGTCACCGTAGATCTTCCCATAAGAATAGTATCATCAACAAATTGCTGGTGAGAACAAATAAGAGGAGAAGAAGAAGGTTTTAAGCCAATAAGGGATCTTTGATCAATAAGCTTTTTAATATTCCTACCTAAACTCTTAGCCAAAATGGTAAAAAGAATAGGAGAAATAGGGTCTCCCTGTCTGAGGCCTCTGGATGTCTGAAAAAACCTTGATGGTGATCCATTCACAATGACAGCAGAAGTAACTGTCGAAACAAGTTGGTTCACCAACTGAATGACTCTGTTATTAAAACCAAACTTATCCATAATTTTAAACAGGAAGGCCCAATCAACCCGATCATAGGCTTTTGAAATGTCAAGTTAAGAATAAACCCTTCAGTTTTTGACATTATTAGTGAATGTAAGTTCTCATGAATAGTAACAACAGAGTCCATAATGTACCTACCTGGCACAAAACCATTCTGCTACGGAGCAATAATCTGGGGAAGCACAGAAAGCATTCTTAGCTAGTTGTGTTGTCCTTGTGAGTGGTTGGGTTTTTATGTCAATCCTTTTCCAGTGGGAGTTTTGTAGAGGTTTGATAATTTAATTATAGATTAAGATGGCAAGGACATCCGGAAAGATGAATATAGAAAATTCAATGGTAGCAATTTTGAGTTGTGGAAAACTCAAAATGGAAGATTTGTTAGTGGACCGAGATCTTTGGACTACTGTGACTGAAACAAAACCTCAGGCCATGAAGCAAGAAGATTGGGACTTGGCAGATAGAAAATCAAAAGGGTTGATAAGGCTCTATTTAGCAGACTCTATTCTTTTGAACATTCATGAAGAAAAGACTACATCTTTCTTGTGGAAAATATTGGCATCCATTTATCAAGGCAAGTTCTTGGTAAACATATTGTTCTTGAGGAAGAAGCTGTACTCTTTGAGAATGTAGGAGGGAGGATTCGTTGCTGATCATTTGAACACGTTCAACATGCTGATTGCTCAGCTAGCATATGTTGGTGTGAAAATTGAAGATGAAGATTGCTGCATGTTGCTATTATGTTCTTTGCTTGATTCTTGGGATCATCTAGTGATGGCTATTGGGAGTACAACATCCACATTCAAGATGGAAGATGTTGTTGCTTCTCTATTATCAGAAGAAATGAGAAGAAAATATTTTGAGATAGCAAAGGAGGATCACGGATGTCGAGGTAGATCGAGAAGAGAAAGGCAAGAGGAAGGATAAGAAATCAAAATCAAAATAAGAAGGGAGATCAAAGTCTCCTGGCAAGAAGTCCAAGGTGAAGTGCTGGAATTGTGGGAAACCTGGTCATGTCCGAAAGGATTGCAAGGAGGAGAAAAAGAAGAAGAAGAACTCTTCTAGAAATGATTCTTCTTAGAGTGATGTAGACACCTTCATTGCAGCTTTGGCTACATGGGCATCAGATGATGTCTGGCTGATTGATTCTAGAGCATCTTTCCACATGAAATCTCATAGAGACTGGTTCACGAAGTATGAAAAATAAAATGGTGGAAAGGTGTATTTGGAAAGTGATTCATCTTTGGAAATTGTTGGCGTGGAAGAGTGGGGGAATTCAATTCCCTAATGGAAGAGTGAAGGAATCAATGATGTGATGCATATACCAGGTCTGACTCGAATCCTACTTTTTGTAAGTAAGCTGAATGATATTGGAGTGCAGGTCATGTTCTTTAGAAATGGCTGCAAGATGACTAAAGGCTCTATGGTACTAGCTAGGGGTGCTCGAATTGGTACCTTGTACAAGCTGGATGCACTGGTTTTCCAATGCAACAGTGTCTCTGCAAAGTCACTTAAGGCTACTCATGGAGAAAAGAAGGAAATCATTCCTGATGGTGTAAACTCCATGGAGGTTAAACTTCTAGTAGAAAATAATATTCTTTGGCATCATATGCTAGGCCACATTG
>VDFB02077313.1:0-28685 GCA_007258455.2 Sequoia sempervirens
AATATCATTACGCCAAATCTCCTCACATTCTCTGACTAATATTTTCCTGCCCAACCATCTCATAACCATGCAATCCACTTAGTAGTCCTAGTACAAAAAAGCAAAGTCAAAAGGGACTTGGTGGATGGAGGTGTGGGCTTGAATATTTGTTCTCTCAAGCTCATCAAACAATTAAAAATATCAGAGGATTCCATTGACAAAGGAAAGGGTATCACAATAAGAGCATATGATGATCAAGAAAGAGTGTCTCAGGGCACAATAAAAATCCCTATTCAAGTAGGGCCATCCATCATGTAAATGACTTGTTAGGTCCTGGATCTTGACTTGTCATATAACATCCTCCTAAGATGTCCATGGATTCATGCAATGCAAGTAGAAGCATCAACTTTCCATCAATGTGTCAAATTCACACATGAAGGACAAGAAGTTACTGTCCATGGAGATCTCGAACCATTATCCTACTACAAAATACTTGAGGCAAAGTACTATAAAATCCCCCAAGTACCAAAAAATGATGATAGCCCATCTACACCATACATTGATCCCACCACTCTCACTTCCACTTCTGTGACAGAGACACCTGCCACTTCAGCCATTCCTACCATCTCTGACATTAAGGTCATCATCCAGGATAATGGGTGTGGAAACTACATGATCCCTAAAAATTCTTTTGTGGTAGGAGAGTTACCCCAATCTCCTAGATCACGGGGATGTCCACAAGAAAATGAAGCCTCCACATCTCAAACGTCTCCTGAAGACTATCCCAACTTTACAAGTTGGGGAGATCTCCGTCAAGAGGTTATCATGGTAGATCCATCCCATATGCTATACCAAGATGAGAGACCAATAGCTGATTTACCAATGGATGGCAAAAGCAAGGGTTTGCAAATGATGCTCGCAATGGGCTATGACATAAATGAAAGAGTTGGAAAAAATGATAATGGGATTATAATACCTATCATTCTGAAGATGCGAATGAGAATTCTTGGCCTTGGATGTACCCCTCTGAGTATAACCATACGTGGCTGAGGTCCTCCAATTAGAAAGGAAAAAAATCCTCCTCAACAAACCACAGCTGAACTGTGCTTACTAGTATCTACAGGTCGCATCATAGATAACTTCACATTTGATATAACTGACGTCTGTAGTAGTAGTGATGATGAGGATCCCATGACCAAATTACCTAGGCTATTTGAGGATACCACTCTTTTCATGATTAGAACCTTATCCTTTGAATCAGACCATCAAAATCATGAAATCCACCTAGCATACCCCCAACTCATCGACTACGACCAACGAGGACCACCAGTTCTTGATACATTCGAAAATGATGAGGTGCTCTCAGAATTCATGGGACTATAGGATAACATTCCATATGGGGATCACAAAGTAGGGTTCATAATTGAGCTAGATACACATGCCTATTATGGGGAAATGATTAAATCCCTTATTCGCAAAAGTGAGAAATTAAGAATAATACCTAAGTCCTTGAGTGAAAACCACACCGTGGCACTCTCCAGCTAGAAAAAAGTAAAAAGAAAGGATGCATCCAATGGTGAAAACCTCTCTAAGGTGCTTGAGGATGGGGGATTCAATCTTCCTTTCAGAGCTCTTCATCAAGAAAGATCAATAGTCCTAGCAGAAAAATGACATCTGGTCAATCTAGGAATAGAGGAAACCCCACACATCACATTCTATGTGGAATCATTACTATCAAAAGAAAAAGAGCTCCTAGCAGCCTTCCTAAGAGAGATAAACTTTGCATGGAGCTATGCTGACATGCCAGGGCTTGATCTAGAAATCATGGTTCACCACTTAGCTGTATACCCAGAAGCAAAGCCTGTTAAACAAAAGCTCAGAAAAATGCACCCTCAAATCAGCCTACTAGTTAAAATGGAATTAAAAAAGCTATTAGATGCAGGATTCATTCAACCGATAGATTATCTAGAATGGGTGTCAAACTTTCTGCCCATCTCAAAACCTGATGGGGGCATCAGAATCTGCACAGACTTTAGGGACTCGAATAAAGCATGTTCGAAAGATGATTTCCTATTGCCCAATATTGACATGATCGTAGACATGACGATAGGAAATGAAATGTTTTCCTTGATGGATGGTTTCTCAAGTTATAACCAGATAATTATTGCTAAAGAAGACCAACACAAAAAGGCCTTCACTTGTCCATTGGGGACTTATTGATGGAACATGATGCCATTTGGCTTAAAAAATGCAAGATCAACATACCAAAGGGCCATGACATTAATCTTCCATGAAATGATTCACAAAACGGTCAAAGATTATGTTGATGACATTCTAGCCAAATCCAAAAGGAGAAAGGATCACATAGCAACCCTAAGTGCCATTTTTTGACAGGCTAGAGGAGTACAAGGTTAGATTAAACCCAAAGAAGTGTGTCTTCGGCATACAATTAGGAAAATTGCTAGGATATATAGTATCAATGAGAGGTATTGAGGTAGATCCAAAAAAAGTAAAAGAAATCCTTGAGATGGAGGCACCCAAACAATTAAAGCAATTGAGAGGTCTCCAAAGAAAATCTCAATCCATTCGTAGGTTCATAGCACAGCTGGCAGACAAACAAAACCCATACTCTCACCTACTCCACAAGGGAGTAGCGTACAAATGGGATAACAAGTATGAATAAGCCTTCAATAAAATTAAAGAATATTTACATACACCACTAGTCCTAATGCCACCAATCCCAAGAAAACCATTAATTCTCTACGTATCAGGAACAATAGTAGCCCTTGGAGCTCTCCTAGCTCAACATGATGAAAATGGAACAAAAAGGGCCATCTATTACATCAACAAAAAAATGGTTTTGCATGAGCTAAACTACTCATTCATAGAGAAAGTATGCCTAGCAGTAGTGTTTGCATCACATAAATTCAGACATTACATGTTGGCACACAAAATAAAACTCATCGCCAAAATCAACCCTCTCAAGTATTTACTGTCAAAATCAATGCTTACTGGAAGAATGGCCAAATGGGTGATGATACTATCGTATCACTTCTATTACTGAATACGTGGAGCAAAAAAGAAGTCAAAGGCCAAGTCACCAGATCGCCTTAAGTAAGCACCAATCTATTCAGAGAATCCCTCATCTCAGAGTTTCCGTGATTTAAATCTGCTTTTATCTCAAAATAGTCGACCACCTGAAACTCTACTTTGATGCTCATACACGTAGGGATGGATCAGAGCTCCACATCTTCTTTATCACCCCGCAAGGGGATTGCATACCAAGGTCCTACAAACTACCATTTCCCTGCACTAATAACATTGCAAAATACGAGGCCTTAACCATAGGTCTCAGAATAGCAATGTAGTGGAATATTATAGCTCTCATAGTATACAAAGACTCTCAATTGATAATAAATCAAGTGAATAATGAGTACCAAACTAAAGACGATAAGCTCACTCCATACAAAAAATTGGTGGAGGCTCTCAAAGAATCCTTCATCGAAATTACATTTGAGTAGATACCCAGAGCTAACAATAGAGCAATGTGATGCCATGGAAACAATTGGATCCCTACCGGACATCCCCCCAAAATGTTCCAAAATATGAATTCTACCAGAGAATATTCTCAAGCAACATTCACAAAAATGTAATCAAATTTGTGTGGTGGAAATCGCTGGTCTCGGCGATCCTTGGTGTACCAAAAAATTTATACACCTTCAAATAGGTGTCATACCTGCTGACTTACCATCGACCTTAAAATGAACCTTTGTTAAAGAGGCATCCCGATTCATCATCCTAGGAGATACCATGTATCATAGGAGCATAGAAGGAACCTTACTATGCTGCTTAAATGCTGAGGAGGCATTGACCTCTCTAACTAAAGTACATAACGGTATATGTGGTTCACACTCGAAGTGGAATGACCATAGCCAAAAACCGCCGAGGATGGGGTATTATTGGCCTACAATGGAAAGAGAGGCATTACGAATACATCAAAAAGGTGTCTACACGTCGTACAGCGATGGGGACCCTACTCATGCTCTGGCTCAAGAGCTTCATCCTATTGTCACACCATGGCCCTTTCTGCAGTGGGGACTTGATCTCATTGGAAAAATAATGCCCACTTCATCTAACGACCACAAATTCATCATAACTACAACAAAGTACTTTACTAAGTGGGTGTAGCTTCATACCCAGCTGCGACATAAGTAAGTGGGAAGCAGATATCAAAGTTCAATCCCCGAACTATCTCTTATTTTTCCGCCACGGCATCCCACAAGCCATTATCTCGGGACACCATTCAAAAATTAGATGTCCCATGATTTATGTGAAAAATCAAAAATCCAACATCGCTTCAACACCCCATACTATCCCTCTAAGGCAATGGCCAAGGTAGTTTTCACTAATAAAACCATTTTGAAAATACTCTCAAGAAAATAGCGTCAATGAAGCAAGTCGTGGACCTGAATTTATATAGTTTAATCTCGGGCCTATCTAACTAGAATCAAGACACCCACCGATACAATTCCCCTTTTCCTAGTCTACGATTTGAATCAAGACTCCCCATTGAGATTGAACTCCCTTCAATTTAGATATCACCGCAAAGCTCATCACGCATAAAGAAAACAGTATCAAGACTAAATGAGTCGACCACTGATGAAAGCAAAGGTATAGACGCTTTTAAATCATTTGCAAGTCTACTCAAAAATAGACTCCAAGAGGAGCTATAACAAGAAAATCAAAACAAGACCTTCCAAGTCGAGAACTGGTATTAAAGGAGAATCAAGAATGTCCCAACCAAGCAACACGTAGAAAATTTGAACCCAATTGTTGGGACCATTCATATCACAACAAGTTATAAAGTCAAGGGCATATCATCATCAAAACCTGTTGGGAACTCTAAGAGCCTGAATGGCTCATCTCAAAAAAATTTGCCTAATCTTCAAGGTATAGAACCAAAAAATCAAAGAATTAGAACATGTCCTTAAAACTCATTTATATAGAAACCTGAAACAGTAAACTGGTGACAACAAAAATTAGAAAAAGGATTGAAAATAGTAAAGAGAAAATCATCCTCTAGTGAAACCACTACACTTTGTGCGTATCCTTGTGTAAATAAGCACATTCCATCCACTAGGATCTTTATGGCTTGTTTTGCATCATCCATCCATTACGTCTCCATCATCCATCACATTTAGATCTCCATCCATCACCCATCCTTTTGGCACCCACATCATAGCTTGGTCATGTGTTTGTATCATGATCCCTCCTAGTACCATACTTAGCCCATCCTCAAGGTTAGTTTGTCCTACCTTTATCAAAGTAGTCTACTGTACGCTAGGCATGTTCTCATCGTATCGATTCGTAGTATATTCTAATGTCAAAACATTAGAAAAATCCAAAAACATGAAACATCAAAAATCCAAAACATCAAAAATCACCAAAATCAAAACATTCAAAACATATCAAAATCCAAAAATAGGTCAAAATTTAGTCAAAACCGTGTCCTTGTCAACCATGGGTCTCTAAGCCTTGAACGTAGGAAAGGTTGATTCCTTGATCATCCCCCAGACACTTAGGTCATCTCCTTTAGAGTTTGTCATAATAAACCCACATTTCATCATGTATATCATTATCCTCAGAATTAGTCAAGTCGTCATTGAACTACATGTATAATGTGGTAAGTAAAGCACCTATTGATCAGCCCCCAAGGCCCCTAGAATATCTCCTTAGGTTAATCTCTTGGTCAAAATCACATAAAACCCCAAAACATTCAAAAAATTGGAAAATCAAAACATTTGCAAAATCCCAAAAATACCAAAAAAAGCCTCAAAAGATCACAAAACTCCAAAAATATCCAAATATTTGAAAAAAATCCATCTATCTCATCTCACTTGCACCCGTAATAACATCACTCATAATAAACGATCATCATCCTCAACCTTTGGTGAAACAAGCAGAAACAAGTCTAGCAGGTGAAAAGTGAAAACTCAAAGCGTCAAGTCTCGGGTCTAAGTCAGTATGTAAGCAAGTTGGTCAACTCTTTGTGTCGATAACCCATCATCCAATTGGTCCCATATCAATCATTTAAAAGAACACTTGGGAGAAAATGAAATGATGTGCCGCCATCCACTAACATGTCCTAGGATGTATCCTTCCTACAATGGGCATTATCTTTTGGCAATAGTTTCAGTTCTTATCCTTAAAATCACATTTCTTTTTGGTTAGCGGTATTGAAGAACATCAATTTGTTTGTTTACTTTATCTGTGTCTTTTGACTTATCTTATTGTGTTCATCCCAAGGATCTCTTGATGATATTCAAATGAAGGATTCAAAGAGATAGGAATGGGGCAACGATCATTATCTTTTGTTTGTTGTGCTTTTTGGATGTTCTTGTAATATAACTTGGCGAATACTTGCTTTGTTAGTTATGTATGGAGGGTGTTTTGGGCAACTTGTTGACTATTGCATTGATAGGTTATACCTTTTCGTGTTTTGTTTTGAGGTATTTGAAACTTCTAAAGTGCATCCTAGCAAGGTTTCTGTATGTTAGGTGTGAACAAGGATACTCCTATCTGATTGTCAAGTCAAAGTCCATCACACTAGGTACAACATCATCCTGGTGCTCTATACCTTGATGCATTGTACCACATGTGTTATCAAACATAAGTAAATTGGCCCTTTGAAAATCCCAACTCCTCGGAAAGTAGTCATCATCATCTGCATGTTCATCATCTTGTGTCTTGTTGAAATGACTTCTTCTCTTTCATTCCTTCTTGCTCATCACACTAACAAGGTATTATGATAGTTCTCATCATCTTTATCATCGTCATTGATCCTGCATCCACAAATCATTAGCATATTGCATAAACTTATCATATAGAAAACATATGCATTGCATTTCCATCATCATATAAACATTTTATTATAAGCATAGATAAACACATCCCTTTTTCATTACATTGCATCCATTTTTTCCATCACATTGCATTTATCACATAAACCATCGCATAACATTCATTTGCATAAACATTTCATAATCATTTCACATTACCACCTACTGCATAAGCAAACATAATAGGTACACAAGCATTATATATAATCCATTGCATATTCACATCACATAAATATTATAAAGTCATCTCCCACATTACGTTCATTTTGCATTAAACATCATCATACCACTTTGCATTAACATATCATTTCATATATTACATCACATCACATTAAATGCATCACATACATTACATGTTTAGGATAATATATTTGTTATTCTAAGCATCTTAAAACCATCTGATTTGCATGATCAATACATACCATATAAAACACGACCATTACATTTACACCGCATTATATCATCCATTATTCATCCATATTATATAGAACACCTCATAAATAACATCACAATCATTTGCATAAATCATTCCACATCATTCTAAGCATAATAAGGAACATAAAAGAATCCATTACATGCAAAGCATACATCCATCCATAATCATTTTTATAAGCATGGTTCATATATCATTTCACGTATACACCATAGATCATCGCCATATCATTTTACATATTACATTTCATATCACATATCATTTGTATCAACATAAATAGATCATCATATATAGATTATAAATGTACATCATCATCCATTCACATCACATATCATATAAATCCATTTGTATATCACAAATAAACAACATAATATAAGATCTATCCATAATTCATACATCATTAGAAAGAAATGCATCCATATACACATCCATCCTCACATCATAACATCATTGCATAGCATATAGAAATAGAATCATCCATAAGTGCATAAATAAATGGTACACATAACATCATATCAAAATCATCATCTCATATATATCATCATGAAGTATCTGTCATAGTACAAAATAATCAGATCACTGTACATGTGTGTCAATAAGTACAAAAAGGCCCATCGAGCTATCAAAAAGGAGCCCATAAGGCACAAAAAATATCATCTCGATAAAAAAAAGATCTACCCATCCTATCTACTACCTTCACCCTTATTATCGTGACCCTTTGCTAGTCTGTGGGAGGTCCGCTGTGAGTAGTCTGGGGCCCACTTTTCCCTAGGTACGGTCTGATGATAGTGCATGTGGTAATAATCTGCCTCCCAGATGACCTCCTTGTAAGACTAGATGGAAACGATCTTTTGAGAGGAGGAGGCTCCCATGCTCTCCAACTGCTGTCGCTAGCCCATCTCTGCGGTTTCCTGTAGCTCTGCGGCCTGCCTCTGCAAAATGGCCTGGTATTTCTTAGCCCTGGCCTAGTCTCTCTCAGTCTTGACCTGATCTCTCTCCCCTATCAAGATCTGAACCTGACCTTAGAGCTATGCTATCAGTACGTCTCTAGCATCTAGCTACCCTGTTGGCTGCACTTGTGCAGGTTGTATGTGAGGCTAATCCTCACCCTCGACTCATTGTGGCTTATCTACCTACTCCTACTGCCTAGTTGGGACCTACTATTGATCCTACATCTGAACATCATCCTAACCTGGCTGAACTGGAGGCTTGACCGGCTGATCCTGCTGTACACCATCTCTCCATCCTCATCCTCCCCCTCTGCCCCTCATCCTCTACCAAGTGGGGACTACTCCTGGAACTGTCAACCATATGGGAGGTTAGAACCAGTCTCTATACACCTCTGTGACACCTAGATCCGCAGACCCTTGATCGTAAACCCTAGGTTGAGGCACCAACTGTCTAAATTTGTCCACGGCCTCTAACGTAGGAATATATCACCCCCATGAAGCCTGTGACATAGTGTGGGAAAATATGACCACATAATCATCATTTGGCCAGTCCTATGGCTCACTGAATTGGCATTGACTGCGCCCGGGCAGGTATCTCTCCACCATGGTATGCTCTCGCCCCTGCATAAACCGGTCTTGACGGGCAAAGAAAATATGCTCTGCATCATCGACACATCCGGGCCAACCAAGGTATGGGCGCCATGTAAAATCCTACATCTTGTCTAGGACTCTCCTCCAGTAGGGAATCTCGTGCTCGCCCATGTGTGTAAAGGACACACCACCTCTATAATGCCACACTAGGGGATCATCGAGCCCCATCGATACTACGACGCTCGTGGATGAAGAACAATTTTGTGCTCCCACACCCATATGTAGAGAAGTGTGACACTTGCCCCGAGTGCTCTGCTATCGAGGTAGACGTACTTGTGTAAGTCTCTATAAAGTGAAGCAAGAAGAATAGGCCCCAAGAAAAATGAGTAGACCTGTCACGCATCACCATGCGCTCCCAGCAGAGTCCCTAACCAGGACTAAAGTACTAGCCTCATCAATTTGGGGCAATGAGACCTGAAATGATGGTGGTAATGACCAAGTGGAAGGGAGAGGCTAGAGGCCTATGATGCTCAAGCTCAATTTGACCCTCACAAATGATAACATCCTCTGTGGTGAGGACTGTGTGACAGCCATCTTGTCTGACAACTATATGAAAAATAACACGTCGACCATGAATCAGAAATCTTAGGATGTGCCAAAATTTCTCCAAGGTGATAGTGGCCTCATCGATAGGAAGGTGGAAGGACGAGGTCTCGCTATGCCATCTCTCAGCAGGCGCGGATATCATCCCAAGATGGGTGCGCATGGGCACTGCGTATGCGATGTGCCACAATCCCATGTCTCATAATCGATCTTGTTCTCTGTCACTGAGGTCTCGCAAGTAACCCAAGAGATCTTGCGACCTGTGCTCTCAGGAATAGAGCTCCCTCACCGCGTCCTGCATCATGAAGGGTCCTCATGTTAAATTTTTTTGAAAAATTTCATGCCAAGTGTTCAAAAATTACTCTAGTGTCACTATTTTTGAAGGCGTCACAGTTTGATTTTTTATCAAACTATGACACTAGGGCACAAAATGCCGAAAGCGCATTGCCACGGTGCACTTTTCTTCCTAGTGGTGTAGTTTGAAAAGATTCCTATTGATAAACCATCGCTGCGTCGCACTTTGAAAATGACCCCATGGGCCATAACCTCAGCGTTGGAGTTTGGAGTTTATTTCCAAACTCCAAACCCCACCGTCGCAGCACAATTTTATACCAAGCAGTGCAATTTGTTTTTTCAGCGGCGCTATATAGCACTGCTGCAGAAGGACTAAGTTTAAAAGCATTAAATGAATGTGAAAAATGAAAAAGAAACCTCAAGGATCACTTACCGGTGCCCCAATGCTGGGTGGCCGCTAGTATGTCCGAAATCGATCAGAAATGTGCATCGGGAGTTTTCATTGCACTATATCATCAGGAGGTCAGAGCTCAAATCTCAAAGTTGCTAGAGGGCTGTGTGTGAAAATGAATTGAAAGTGACCACTCAGAGCCTTTTTAAGCTTGAAAATTAGGGTTTTTTCACCCTGATTGGCTATCCTGCTAGGGTTTTGGACCCTTGAACCTATTTTTGTTTATTTTAGGCCTGCTTTACATCATTTTATTGCGTTTAGACATGTTTTTGGCTTCCTGGAACCTTTTTGGACCTGTCAGGCACCTTGTCCCTCTTTTTTTGGCGGTGCAATCAAGGTATAATCTCAGGGCAATATATTGGCATGTTTTTCTCTTGCTAAGCGGCCAGTGGGGCAGATTTTGAAAATGATTTTTTTGGCTTTGATTGAGATCATTTATTCTTTGAACCAATACAGCAGGTCATTACTTCAAGGGAAAAATGTAAGACACATAAATGTATTGATTGACATTATGCATCTGATCCTGAACACTAACATTGTTTCATCCTGAATCATCCTTAGGTCTAACCATTTAATTAAATACCCCTATCTAATTAAATTCATCAATATTCCTCTCTTAATTAAATAAATCAGTTATCTAATTAAGTCACCTTTTCTTGATAATTAAATTAACCATTTTGATCTAATTATCCTATTTAGTCAAACAATTACTTTTATTTGATTAAATCTCTTAAGTCTGTCCTATTGAATTCAAATAAATTAAAAGCTTGTTGGCAATCTAACATCATCTCTTTTAGTCCAAATAAGTCAAAAGATAACACATTTAATTAATCCTTACATGCATTATCTCATATTTGATTTAAATAAATCCACAAATTTAAAGTCAAATAAGTCACATCCTTAACCCCTTCGTGCAAATTAATTAGAATTTGATTGAATTTAATCTCCTCTCATGTCCCCATCCTCACAACTTTTACCACTTGCACATGAAAATGAACTTATTTGATTTATTAAAATCTACATTTTTCCTCAACAAGGCATCTTTTAAGGAATATTCTTCAGTTTGAATTCCAAATCCAAGGATTGACTGTCCCTTCCAATAAGGCATTTGCTCTCTCTTACATGTCCTTTCCTTGAGCAAGTGGCATTCAATGCATTCTTCCTTCCCTCTTGCATGTCATTTCAGCAATTTCAAAATTCAAATATATTGCATTTATTGTACGATCCTGAAACTTACATCCTCCATCACTCATGGGTTGTCCAAGTGGCACTTTTCCATTAGCTAATTCTTAGTCCCACATTTCTCTATTTTGGACATTCATCACATTATCCTTCTATAAATAAGTGGCTAATCTCCTCATTGATCATACAATTTGAGTAAACTTACCATGCTCAAATCATTAGCAATTCTCATCCATTATCATTGAATCTTAGCTAGGTTATGCAGATTTTCTGAATTGAACACTCATCAAGCATCAACAAAGTGGATGGAATTTCTTCATCAAACCACCATTGCATCATTGGGTTGGGAAGGGCCAATTTTCATCAAATTAGCACCAATTCCCTCAAGAGATTAGGAGTTTTTTTGCTTTAGAATAGGATTTGATATGCTTTTAAATTTCATAGTGTTCTTCATTTCATATTCTCTCTTTTGCTATTCAAATGAATTTCTTGAGGAATCCTTGTTCTTAATTTCATTTCACTGTCAAATGTGTGTGTTCATATTGTTTTGTAGGTATTAGGATTGGGTTTCGCACATAATCAAAGCTAGATTGTTGTTGTTTCTTGAAATAATGATCATGCTTGTCAAAAATATTTTCAAGAGATACCAAAATTTTGGGAATATTATTCCATTTTAGCTACAAGACTTCCTCACTAGTATCTTGATCCACCTCAAAGATTGATTCTCGAGGAGTTGAATCACTTATTTCAAAATACAACTCACTAAAATTTTTAGCCTTTTCCAAAATCCCCACAATTTGATGATCATCATTGACAATTTTCCAATGGTTAGAATTATCAGGAACACTAGGTCAAAAAACTAGCTCAATAGTATACTTGGTTCCTTTGAAATCTTTTTGAGGAATCATAAAAGTAGTTTATATTTCCAAATAATCAGTTCTATCATTGTATTCTCTTGGAACCACAAATATGCCAAAAGCATCAAATTGTTCAATGCAATCCCAACCATGATTATGGTATGTCTTAACCTTTCATTTTGTCTAGTACAAATTTATTACCTGACAAACCACTAGCTCAACATCACCTTGAGCATGAATATTTTTAATTCCTTTCTTATGTGCAACTTCCATCCCTAACAACAAGGCCTTGTATTCCACAGTGTTCATAGTATTATTGAATTGCAATTTGAAAGAGAAAGGAATTTTTTTTCTTTGCAGGGATATGAAAACTATTCCTACACTAGATCCCATGGAAGAATAACTACTACCAAACTCCAAAGTCCAAAAATCATTTGAAATCCCTAAGCTAACAATCTCAAAATCAAGAATCTTTTCATTTGATGAGGATGAGCCATCAATTACCTTCTCTTTATTGGAATCATTATGTAAGGACTCGAAAACTTCATCAGTTTGCAAGAAATAAGTACCCATTTTAGAAGACTAAAAAAGAATCTAAGCTCTTGGATCATCTATTTTTATCATAGAAAACTTAGCTTCTCTTTTTAGAAGCAATTTTTCTATAACACCCTTGACAAATATTCTAGCCTCAAACAAATCCATGTTGATCTCACTCCCTACGTCTTTGCAGAAGTTTCATCCCAATAATATCCCATATGAGGTTGGGAAATTAGCTAGCAAAACTATCATTTTAATTTTCTTTTCAGGAAATGCAATAAATGCAAATTGTGCATATTCAATTTTCCCTATGAGGGGCACTTGCTTGTTTTCCATTGAAAATACTGGCCAAAGGTATTTTTCAAATTCAAACCCAAAGTGTTAGCCACTTTGGCTAGCATCATATTATCGAAAGCACTTGAATCAATGAAAAGGTTATTCAATTTATAACCATTGAATACTAAGATGTAAAATGGATCTATATTTCTAGGGACAAATGAGGGAGTTGAAACCAAGTTACTTTGTGAAGGCCTAGGTTTAGAAACAATAGGGGTATTCTAGGAAGAATTTAAGCTAGGGTGAGTTCCTTTATCTTTGAAAGACTTAGCAAGTCTATCAAATTACTCAAGGTTGGCCTGGAGATACTCAACCTCAAACATCTATATTTTTGTCTTCTTTGCATGATCAATAATGTCAAAATCTTGGTAAAGATTCACCAAAGAAGATTGGGTATTTTCATTTTGGGGGTTAGGATTTGGGACATTGGTTCTAAGTACACAAAAAGGTGTAGGAGGATTTGAGGTACTTGTTTATTCTCCGTTGTGAGATCTTATGCTAGGAGGAGGGAAAATCCTTATACATTGAAGAGTTTGATCTCGTTCGTGCAGGAAGAATATTAAAATTATGTTTTCGCAACATTGAAACATAGGATCAATATGTCCTTGAGCCCTTTGACCACATGTATAACTTACTTCTGTCAAAATTCAAACTTGGTAAAAGATGAAGATCAAAAATAAAATAAATAACTACAAACAATAAGAAGCTGGTATACTTCAACAAAAAGCAAGAGTCTAGGGTTATGTATTTGTTTCCCCAGTGGAGTCACCAAAAAACTATTGGGTGAATATTTTGTAATCAACTAATAGATTACAAAATGGTTAGGTCAACCATAGTTATAATGAGACTGGATCTCTCCTCTAAAAAATGGGAGGCTCCCTTCTTATTGAGCACTAACAAAACTAGAAACTAAGATTATGTACACTATAATTATCCATGGGTATGTCCATTCATCCTTTTCTCTTGTTTTATAAAATATTTTTTCCTCCTACAAAAATTACAATGATATCCCATCACAAATACATGTAATTAACGATAGAGTCCTAGTTTGAGCAATAATAACCAATATCTAATTCAATTATATGAAAGAATAATCAAAATGATACTAGTGAGTGTTGGTAGCAAGAAATCCCACAAAAGCAAAAAATCTTTCATTACTTTCTATAATAATTTGAAAAGAAAAATAATAGTATATGTTTCATCTCAAAGTCTCCAATATATGCTACCAAAAGATCAATTAAATGTAGATAATGATTCACAACCCAAAGTCTTCACGTTATCACCAAAGTACACACATAAAAATAATCTTCAAAGATAATAATGTAGCCCAAAGTCTACAAAATCATATTTGAATCCCCTTCTAGAACGTATGGTCTCACACCACTATTCAATCATGTACAAAATGTCATGAGAAAGACGTAAGAAAAATATCAATACATAAAAGAATTAATCCAAGGCAAAGATTGGATGCAAACTTGCTTCTTTTATTTATTGGAATCTAATTTCCACCTCAAAAACAAAGTTTCAAAATTCTTTTTAATTTGGTAGTGCTTCACTTCATAAGCTAAAAAAGGTCCTCTATACAAAAGGGCTCCCTCATATATGTAAAGGAGAGCCAAGAGGTAAAATAGGAAAGATAAAATTAACTTGACTTGTTCAACAATAGAGTCTAATTTGATTTAGGATTGTGTTGTTTTTACATGTAATTGCACATCTACAACATACATGTAATATGCCATCTACAATTTATAAATTACATAAAGGAAAAAAGCTTGAAATAAACCAAGTTTGGAATAGGAAGACTCATTCATTCTTCATCATTTTTTCCATGAAGTCTTCATATTTCTTCAATGCTACTTGGAATTCTAAATCATCTAGTCCTATCATATGGCCAGAGATAGTGAGTACTCATGTGATTGAGTTATCGATACCAATGCATGTTTTTTTGTCCCTCTCCAATATCATTTTTTAGGTTATCCAAAGTTACTTGAAAATTAACCAACTTGTCAATAGGGGCTAATGGAAATCTACTGACTCAATCTCCTTTTAAAATAGTGAGGTAAATTATTGGATAACCATGTCAACGGGGAGGACTTTATGACTATCATCTAACACTTTACAAGGTAGCTCCTTAATTCTAGTGATAAGATCTAACCCTCTATCTTCACCTACCTCTTGAGCTTCTTGTAGATCCTTGATAAACTCACTAATGAACTCCTTCTTATGCTTCATTGTTTCTTGAATTTCAATGAATAGTATTCTATTGGGAAGCAACCCAATTTGTACTAACACATCAAGCTTGAGATCTTTCATTTCAGTCCAAGCTTCATAAATTTTCTCTAACTCTTAAAAATTCCAAGATAGTATATCAATTGTTTGGCTCAATTCTACCTTCACATTCTCCATATTTATAATCCTTTCAACATAATATTTCAGCAATTGTGTACCTTAGGCCAATATCCTATCAATCTATGCATGTGTCCATTTATCCTTTTGAATGGTAGGATCCTCTATACTTGTATTAACCGACTCAATTTACTTAGAGGATAAGTTATCCTCTAGAGCACTAAAGTGAGTTGTTCCACCCTGTCCTTCAACTGGTCTTTGACGATCCTGTCCTTATCATACTATTATGCCTTGCATAACCACCCCATTTCATTGTTGTAAGAATTGAAAGGTTGAAGGTGTTGTCATTGATGTCAATTGGTCAATTAGTTATCAACTAGTTGTTGTTGGTTGTATATGTCGAGGATATTGAGAAAAATATAATGAAGATATGTTTGAGTGGTTGCATTGGGTTTTGCTCTAGATTTTCTCCTTTGTTTGTGTGGTTCAGATATGTTGATCATGGTTGTTGGAAGATGCTATATCTAGAATTTTAGCTATTGATTCATTGTACAGTGTGAGTTATGTCCACCAGTTGTGAACTGTGGTTTTCTATGTTTTTGGTGCAGGTATAGGAGAAATGTTGTTGGTCTGGATTTCTCTTTGATGAAGTCTTATGAGTTGCAATTCTAGAGTTGAGTTTCCTTGATTGTGTTGAAGATAATCTCAACACCTAGAAGGTTCGTGCTTAATGGTTCTATGTGTTTTACACTAGTTTGGTTGACCTTATGTTGAACACTACTTGCAAAATTGATGAAGTTTGTTGAATCTATTTGGGTCCCTATGAAGTGTGTGTTTGGGTCACACTCATTCTAATTCCACCCTAGGGTGTTTTTTCACTGACCTAATTTGAATTTAAATTTGGATGGCCAACTTTGGAAATGTTTCAAAGTTGAAGATAGTATAAATACAAGATGAGTTAGTGGTGAAGGATATACAAGAGTGAAGAAGAGATATAAGTAAAAAGAAAAAAAAGATCAGAAAGATGTGACATTGATGCTATCTAGTGAGTCTATGTGATGCGATTGTGGCAGATTAGTGCGATGCCTAAATGTTGAGTTTTTGGATGCAGTGTGCAAAAGGTGAACTCTATCATTCATGCATGTCTACTATGAGTGATTGTGGTGGAATCCTTTGTTGCATTGAGATTTTTTTCTCTTTGTGACAAGTATTATTTGTCTTCTTTGTATCTCTGTGGCAATGAGCCCTTCAGGTTGATAGCCCTATTGCACATTGAGTCCTTGTTTTGGAAATGATACTTGTTTCTCACACAATGAGCCTCTTGTTATAGTTTTTTGATATTCTCTAAACTATGAGTTAATCCACACCGTGGTTTTTCCCTTATGGGGTTTTCCACATAAATCTATTGTTATTGTGTTTATGTGTTAGATTTAAGTTTCTACATTAGAATTTGATGATTAATCAATTAAGTATTGTTCAAAATAAGTTCTGATGATTGAATTAAAAGATTAAATTTGTGAAAAATGATTCACCCCCCTTCTCAACTGTCCTATTCAAAAATTGGTATCAGAACATGGTTCCTTGGTTAAGAGCTTAATCGCTTGAGGAAGGTCTGGGATGGCTGGAAAAATGATTTATGATTATCTGAGGTTTGATGGAACTAATTATGCTATTTGGAAAGTATTGATGGAAGAATATTTGGAGTATTATGGATATGATGTGGAGAAATCTTACAAGAATCCTTACACTTCTCCTGCTAATGGTCCGAGTACGCCTGAAGAGATCAAAGCACATGAGGAGAACTATAAGGTGAAGTACATCTTGAAGAATAGTGTTGTACATTCGAAGTTGATCAAGGTTCATAATTTCAAGACTGCTAAGGAAGTCTGGGATGCTTTGGAAAGAGCACATGAAGGTGATGAAAGAGTTAAAGAAGCAAAATTGTAGAATTTGGATACATAGCTTGAACTTCTACATATGTTTGAAGATGAGAATGTTAAAGCTTATGTACAGTGATTGGATGAGATAGTGGTCAGAATGCGAGGACCTGGAACTACTATAGATGAAACTAGGATTGTAAAGAAGATTTTCAAAACTCTTTCTGAGGCTTATAGTTAGAAAGTGTGTGCTATTGAGTAGACTATAGATTATAAGACCTATACTAAAGATCTCTTTTGTGATTTTTGACATATTATGAGATGAGGAAGTTGAATCTAAGGAATGGATGCAAATCAGAGACTACTTTTAAGGCTACAAAAGTTGAAGATCTAGATGAAGAAAACTATTATGCCTTGCATAACCACCCCATTTTATTCTAGAACAAAATGGGTCCCCCTCTTTCTTTTTTGCTTTTGTTTTCTTTGCCTTTGGTTGTCTTGTTTTCGTCTTAGGAGTTCTTTTGTTTTCCCCTAAAGTTTGTCTTTTGTTTTGTCTAATTTTGGTTCTGCCTCAGCCAAAGTTGGGTTTCTTTTTGTTAAAATTAAGTGGAATGGTGAAAATGATATATTTTATATGCTTCTAAGGACTAATGGAGACCTTTTTTTGTAGGATTAAATCATGCACATGATGATATTTCTCAAGGAGCTCAGTTGGAAAGCATCCCCCAATCTAGTTTGGGATAAAATTTCTCTAAGGAAAAAGTCGGCAAGAGCTTCCAAATGTCTTGCCGACTGGCAATGTGTTATTCATTTTGGGATCCACCATGCGCCATGAAATTTTCATTGCCGTAGGTTTTCATATGTCTCCCCGACATGCTGAAGTCTCACCGACAGGGTGGAGTCTTGCTGAGGTGAAGTGGTTTGAGTTTGGCAAGAGGTCCTGGTGACCGAGTGATGTCTCACCTAAATATTTAAGTTCGGCATGATGTTTGGCCGAAGGGGTAAAGTCTTGCCGACTGGGTGGAGTCTCGTTGAAAGATAAAGGCCTCAGAGAGAAGTCCTACTGACCCATGAAGTCTCGGAAAAAAGTTTTGAGCTCGGCGAAAGGTCTCGCCAACTAAGCAAAGTCTCCCAGAAATCCAATGAGCTCTCGGTGAAAGAGGTGACTTCGGTGTAATGTCTTGGCGAAGGAAGTTAGTCTCACCAACATGAGATGATATCGGCATAAGGTCTCGTTGATCTATCAAAGTCATGGCAAAAAGGGGATGGCATCAGAAAGATCTCACTGAGAGAGATAACGTCGACATGAAGTATCACCGACAGGGTAGACTCTTGCTAAAATGGAACGACATTAGGAAAATATTTATATTTTCCATAAGGTCTGGCTGACTACAGAGGGTCTTGCCAAAATAGAATGAGCTCGGGGAGAATGGAGGAGCTTGACATGATGTCCCGTCGACAAGCCATGGTCTCACCGATGGTTTTAAAACCTTCGGTGTGACTAATGGAACCCGTCATGATGTCTGGCCGACCTGATGGTTTCTCACTCAAAGAAAAGGGGCTCGATGTGATGTCATGCGGAGGGAATAAATTCTTACTGATAGTGATGAGCCCGCCAATGGAAAAGGATATCGATATGACTTAGGGGGCTTGACATGAAGTCTTTCCGAACGTTGTGTGTCTTGTCGATAGCTACTAGGAGGTATGATCACATCAGGGAGACATGATTAGTGTCTCCCTGACATGTGATTTGGTGTGAATGACTTTTGATTGCCCGGGAATCCCATGTGGAGTGTGTTCGCCCAATCAAATAGTATTAAAGGAAAACCCTGGACAGTTTGACTGATTGACTACCCCTGTGAGGAAGATCAATGAAATGCAACCGGTGTGGATCTACTCTATGAACAAGCCAATGGAGTAGCTTGGTGAACACTGGTATGGAGATCTAATGAAAAATCTAATGCTACTTCCAGAGGATGGTCAACTTGCAGGAGGGTCTGGAGCAAGAATCAGGTAGAAAGGAGGAAGAAACTGTGAGTCACAGTGACAGCTGGGATCATCACTGAAAAAAGGGGGATTGACATTAGTGATAATACTTTAGAGAATTCAAGGCAGCTCTGTAGGGGAGTTCAAAGATGGACATGGAGGCATGAAGTTAATGTTGTGTTTGTAAAAGATCTCAAGGCATCTCCTGAAGGCGATCCTTCACTGACATGGATAGCATGGATTCAAATTGAATGCAGCATTAACTCTATTCAAAAAGATCTGGAAGCCAACCCTTCTAAAGGAGAATATTTTTTGTAAAACCCTAAAATAGGGGCCAACACATTTTTTTGGGTACATTCTATATATATGGCATTTTTGCCTCTTTTAGTGAGGGGTACGAGTTTTAGTAGAAGTTTTAGAATACATAGAGAAAGAAGGATATTTTTTTTCAAAAACCAGTAGCAGTAGATAAACTTAAGAGTAGTAGTAGAATATGAGTTAGATTCGATAGAAGGCACTAACATATCCTTCTGGTTCTCTTAGTATAGATGGAAACAATCTGAAGGCATAGGTTTTCTATACACTAGTGATTGTGCCAAATTTGTAAATGTTGTTTATCTATTTCACTAATAGTAGAAGCAACCAGATTTAAATCTACTTCATATTGTGTTCTTGAATGGTGTTTATCTTGGGTTAATAATTTGATTTGAAAAGATTTCAAGGAATGAAGTTTTATTTTATATTTTGTTTAAATTGTGATTTGCACTCTGCTGTTGAAATTAGCACTATGAATGAATGAAACTATGTGTTAATCACAAGTTAATTTTGTTCTGCAGTTTTAGTTAGCGATTCCTTGAAAGGTAACAAGTTTGGTTAAATTGGATGAATTATCATTCTTTTCAGCTCCAAAGCTTTGATCTATCTTTTTCTATTTCTTTAAAAACCCCAATTAAAGTAGGTTTAAATTTATGTTTGATCTTAGAAAAATCCACAAGCTCAACACCAGCAGGCCCCTTGAACACTACAGTTCACATCAACCATTGAGTGAAGTCAGCACAGTCGAGAACCAATTACCAAGACCTTGGGAGATAGATATCCATGTGTTATTCTTTCTCTTTCAGGAGAGAAAAATAGTGATATTTTGTTTAACTATTGTTGTGCTCATCTGAACCATCAACAAAAAATTTGATGAAATAGAAGCTAACTTTATAGGAAGGATGAGGAAAGGCTCTAGTAAGTATGAAAGTAAGTTACCATTTAAGTGCTTTAGTTGTGGAGAAATAGGTCATTATGCTGCAAAATGTCTGGAAAGAGCTAAGAGGAATAAACAAAGATATGAGAAAGAAAAGAAAGGAAAGAAGATTAAAAGAGCATATTATGTGAATGAGAATGCTATTATATCTAATGAGGATTCATAATATGAAGATCTTGATGAAAATGAATTCTTGTTCTTGGCAATTAAGGATGAACCTACTTTTGCTAATTTTGAAAAACAAGTAGAGGAAAGTGCTTTAGAGAAGGAGAAAAATGAAGTTACAATTATCTCTACCCTACATACTAAACAAGAAAAGAATTATTGGGTAGTTGATAGTGTTTGTTCACATCACATGACTAGTGATAAATGTAAGTTTTTTATGCTCTGAAAATATGATGGAGGCTTGGTTATGTTTGGGGATGATACTAGTGGAAAAATTTGTGAGATAGGTTTAGTAAGTTTTGATGGTAAGCATCATACTGATGTTGTCTACTATGTTAATGGTTTAAGGCATAATATCTTGAGTTTTTGTCATATGTGTAGTAAGGGATATGATCTTGTGTTCAAGTATGAGAGATGTGAGATCCAAAACATTGATCATTGTAGGAAAGAAATCTAAAGGAAATATCTATCAACTTAAAAGTGGTGATGGATGGTACTTTATGACTTAGATTAATGATAGTTAGTTATGGAATTAGAGAATGTGTCACATGAATTTTGATAACTTGGTGAGGATTAGTGTTGTTTAGGCCATGAGAGATTTACTAAGAATTACAAATCCTATTTATGCTATGTGTAGGAATTGTCAGTTTGGAAAGAATGCAAGAAATCATTATAGATCAAAGGAACACTTGTTGGTGTAATTAATATTTAATTACAATTTGCATAAGTTTACTTACGCATATTTAATTCCTAAGTTATAGGTTCTCATCCTTATCTTGTTGAGCTATCTTGTTTCTCAAGATAAGATTAGGGTTATGCATCTTTTCTTTTATAAAGCAAATCATATCTTGTTATTATTTGTACTTCAAATATATCAATTTGCACATCTTTATGCAATCTCTACTTTTTTGTTTTTCTCTTCTGTGGAAGGTGTTTTTCTAGTTTGCATTTCAGATCTTGGTTTCTAACATGGTATTAGAGCCTCGATTTGCAGCCCCTTCTCAACTTTTTTGGAGGAATGCATTGCAAAGCTCGTTTGGGGTCCCTCAAGGGTTTCATTCCTTGAGTACATTTATGCAGCATCTTGGATCAGATCAGGGTTTTCCATTGGATTCAAAGCACTGGAAAAAGTCATAAATGAATTTTATTTCATTAATTTTGGTCACCGTTTGTCAGATCTACGAGGGTTTCAAGCTCAATGATTTTTCTGATAGATTTGGGGGTCGCTTGATTGTCGGAGCACTTTGGGCCCAAACGGACCTCGCCATTGGATTCACAGTGCCAAAAACCCTTATTTTGATATAAAATTTGTCTGATTTCGACACAATCGACTAGGGAGGCTAAAAATTTTTTCCCAAGGGTTGTACGGTCCTAGGGCACACTATATAAGGCTCAAAAATCAAGAATAAAATTTAATAATAAAAAATTAAAAAACCACGCAATTTTTTGCGCAGCCAATTAAAATGGGCTTTGCCACCGGGTTGCCACCTAGTAGCCTCTTGCACACTGTCAATCTTCCACTGCCACCAGTGGTTATCTCCACTCCGCCACTAGCCTTCACCCCTTCCGCAGAGCCCGGGGTCCTATGGGGAGCCAAGTGCAAATTCCAACCCCATCGGGCCCTCTTTAGCTCACCCGAGGTCATATTGGAGACTGCTCCCCATGCTTCAAGCCCCCGCGGGCTCATTTGGCTTCACCATGATCGTATTGGGGATTGGTCCCCTCACCTCGGTAGCCCGAGGTTCTTGTCCGGGCACCGGTCCCTGCTCAGCTGACCCGGGGTTGCAGGAGTCTAGCACGCCAGTGATCTCTAGCCCCCACCCGGTCACATGGGTGACTAGGGGCTCCACCTGAGGGAGCCAAATGGCTAGCCCCTAGGTCCGCCCAGTGACCCGAGGGGCTCCTATTTTAGCCGAGGGCTTACAGCGACAAATTGGACCTTTTGGGTATTTTTCGAGGAAAGCGAAGTAACTTGGGCATACAACATCCTTTTTTTGCAAATGAGATATTTTCAGAAAGCTATTTTGATGCTCTATGTAATGGTGTAGGTGTGATTTTTTGGTTTTTCCCTTTTGATTCCTTTTTGAGCCTCGGAAGTCAGATGTTGCCATTTTCACTCCAAGAAGCATATCTTTTGACTCACTTATCCATTTTTCACAATTTTCCGCAGTTGGAAGCTAGTTTTGGACTCTATATGAAGATCGAGGGTCATTTTAAAAATATATTATTACCTTATTTTATGCGTACATTTCGTTTTGTTTTGTGCACTAGTTTTTATTTATGTTTATCGCCGTTTTGCCTTCTCTCCTTAAGTGTTAGGTATTGTAATAACGAACTGATATAAAGTTCCATTAAGGGGGTTTCTTGCATCCATCCTTCATATTGGTGACAACTTGCATGAGTTTTTCTAGTTTCTTGTTGTTTCCTTTAGCTTCTTTCTTGCTTAGCTAGACACATCGTTGGTTTGCTTCGGTTCACACTTCACATTGGGAGTTTATGGTTCTTGATCCACATTGGTTCAGATATTTCTTAGTTTGAAGGCCATGTTTTTATGGTTAATGTTCAAAAATCTTGATGGTACTCATCTTATGGGCAATTTTAGTTTCAGTTTGGTATTGGCTTTGAGAGACACAACTTCTAGATTTTGTCATCATTATGGGCTTCATTCATCCTTCATCTACTGTTGCTTATAGATTCTAGGGTTGATCCATTATGTGAGTTTCCAGTGTTCCTTGGCATCAGGTCTGCTATTGCATTTATGATTTACTGATATGAGTATTTTTGTAAAAGAAGTATCTTTCCTTGCTTGCCAAATTTGGGGTTCGATGTTGCTTCATCGGAGTTCTTCCAGTGCTTCTTCACAATAGTTCATCTCTCTGAAGGGGGGTTTTTCCCACTGGGTTTTCTCTCTATTTGCATTTGTACATGAGTACTTGATCAGGCCTTGTTGTCGAGACTCATATTTGCATAATAATTTGCTTCTCCTAAGTTGCACTTATGTAAGAGTGTTGGTGTAATTAATATTTAATTACACTTTGCATAAGTTTACTTAGGCATATTTAATTCCTAAGTTATAGGTTCTCATCCTTATCTTGTTGAGCTATGTTGTTGCTCAAGATAAGATTAGGGTTATGCATCTTTGCTTTTATAAAACAGATCATATCTTGTAATTATTTGTACTTCAAATATATCAATTTGCACATCTTTATGCAATCTCTGCTTTTTTTCTCTTCTGTGGAAGGTGTTTTTTTGGCTTGCATTTCAGATCTTGGTTTAGTTCATATAGATCTCTATGGTCCTACAAGAGTGAAAAGTATACTTTGTGAAAGGTACTTTATGCTTTTAATTGATGATTATTCTAGATATACATTTGTTACATTTGTTAAAGAGAAATCAAATGCATTAGATAGATTCAAGACATTCAAAGCTATGGTTGAAAATGAAGTAAACTTGAAGATAAAATGCTTAAGGTCTGACAGAGGTGGAGAATTCACCTCCCATTAGTTTAATATTTTTTGTGAAGTGCACAGAATAAAGAGACAGTTGTATTCCTTGAGAACTTCTCAATAGAATGGAGTTGTTGAAAGGAAAAACTGAATGGTTCAAGAGGTTGCAAGATCAATGATCATTGAGGCTGGTTTACCAGAATTTTAATTGAAAGAAGCTATTCATAATACTATTTACGTATTCAATCAATTTCAAGCAAGAGAAAATAGAACAAAGACTGCCTATGAGCTATGGCATAGAGGAATTCCTACTGTTAAGTATTTCAAGGTATTCAGAAGCAAATGTTATATAAGAAGACATGAAGAAATTTTGGGAAAGTTTGATGCAAGAAGTGATGAAGGAATTTTTCTTGGATATTCTACTAATAGCAAGGAATATATATGATTCAATAAATTACTGAGAAATATTGTAGAGAGTGAAAATTCCAAGGTTGATGAGACAATGGAGAATTATATTGACATTGATGGATATGTATCCGATGAACCTAATTGTGTAAGAATAAAAGAGATTAAGAAAAAGAAAAGAATGAGCAAGAGTAGGATGAACAAAATGAAAGAGAAGAAGATGCCTCGGTGGTGTCCCATAAGACACCTAGATATGTACAAAAGAATCATTTAGAAAGTCAGATTTTCGGTGAAAAGATAAAAGGTGTATTAACTAGAAGCAAAGCTATTGCCAAAGTGAATCTGTGTTTACTTTCTGAGATTGAACCAAACAATGTAAGTGAAACTTGCAAAGATGAATATTGGATGGAAGCCATGAAAGAAGAACTTATATATATTAAGAATAATCATACTTTGGAATTGGTCCCAAGAACAACAAATAAAAACATCACTGGATTGAAGTGGGTATTCAGAAACAAGCTGAATGAGAATGGAGAAATTGTTAGAAATAAAGCAAGGCTTGTGTGTAAAGGTTACTAACAAGTAGAAGGCATAGATTTTCAGGAAAATTTTCCTTGGGTAAACAAAATGGAAGCTATAAGGATGTTCTTAGCATTTATTTCTCATAAATATTTTAAGGTCTATCATATGGATGTCAAGTCATAATTGTTGAATGTTTAGCTAGAAGAAGTCTACATGGAGCAACCGGAAGGATTTTAGTTGTCAGAGCAACAGAATATAGTGTGCAGATTGAAGAAAGCTTTATATGGATTGAAGCAAGCTCCTAGAGCTTGGTATGCAAGGTTGGATAGGTACTTGATTCAACAAGGTTTCAACAAAGGTACAACAAATAGTAATTTGTATTTTAAGATTGAAAATGACAAAATCTTGATTGTAGTTGTATATTTTGATGACATTATCTTTGGATGAAAAGAAAATATGTGCAAGATGTTTGCGAAAGAGATGCATAAAGAAATTGAAATGTCTATGTTTGGAGACATGACTTTATTTCTTAGGCTACAGATTAATCAAATAGAGAAAGGAATTTTTATTTCACAATCTAAGTATGTGAGAGAGATGTTGAAGAAGTTTGGAATGGATGGTTCCAAACTGTTATGTACTCCTATGGTGACTAGTTACAAATTGGGTAAATATAATAATCTGTTGAAAGGTGCAAGACAACTGACAGGGGGGATGAATCAGTTGTCACCAATCACATTCATAAAACTCAACCAATTATTAATTCCACATCCACTTTAATCTATTATTAAGTATAAGCATGAAGTGAAAATAATAGAAAGCAATATTAACACAAGAAACAAAAATTTATGTGGAAAACCCAATAAAGGAAAACCCACGGTGAGGATTAACTCACAATATAAAGTAATAGCAAAGCTGATTACAAAGAGGCTTATTTCCAAGGGCTCATTGCCCAAAAGGGACTCACTATCTGAATACAAGGTTCACTACTTATAGATAGGACTCATTATCCAGAAGGGAGGCTCGCTACCTACAGATACAAAAAGATAACAAAAGATCAACCACAACAACTTCCACTCATCTGTAGCCTTGATTAGAAGATTTCAGACACCATCAACGCACTGCTTTCAAGAGTCAAACACATTAAAGTACTGTTGCCTCAATTCACTTTTGCACACTCTTGCTTCTCACACTTTTTGCATACTTTACATCCAATCCTTGACATCTTAACTTGTATTTATACCATCTTCAACCTTAGAAACTTTCTCCAAGGTCGGCTACACATGCTTCATATTACAAATTCAAATTAGGTTGGCAACTCAACATTCTTGCGATGGAAGAGAATGAGAGTAAACCGAACCAAAACTTAACCAAGACCCAAAACAACATCTCAAATCAATCACGTGCTTCCTTAATTGATACTTATCATTTGAATGACATGTAGACACCAGGTCAACCAAACCTAATGAAAACACAAATGAAATTTGAAGTACATGCTTCTATAATGAGAAGATAACTTGTAGACCACATAACATGCTTCACCATACACTGGAACACATCTCAGATGCCTTTAGATTCATCCGCAGCAAATACAACAACCTTCATACACAAAATACTTTCTGTCAGTCCATTCAGACTGCACAGACACACATAGTAACTCTAAAACAAGTTTTTTAGAGGACCAAACCATGAACGCCTTTGACAAAACATAGATAACACCATTACAAACCATCTTCCAGATCTGCAAGACTTGAAACAAACTAGAAGAGGATTGTGGAGCAAATACATTTCTCCCAGTCCATCTAAAAGCAACTCTGCTAGACCAGTTCAAAAAATTGTGAACAAATCTTTCACTCTCCATCAAACTAGAAGCTTCAATCCAAGATATATCACCCAAGGATTCTCATGAACAACACTTTAGATCCACACAAGCATAGGATCAACACAAAAGAAATGTAGAGCACAAAATGGAGCAAATTCTGACACACACATAATAAGCACTTGGAAACTCGTCATATTAGTACACCTGGAACACCATAAAGATAGCTCCATGTACTCACAACATCTCTATAGCATCTCAACTATACATGCACAACCTACAATCACTTGTTTCCTTTCTCTACAACAACCTATATTGTGTTGACATCAATGAAAACATTAATGACAATGCCACCATAATTGAAACAATCTCCCCCTTTGTTATTGATGGCAACACATGATGTGAAAACCCACCAAAGACACACAATACACAATCTCCTTTATTTTCTAGATTAGACATCCTACAAAATCTCCTCCTTTCAATATTCTCTCCCCCTTTCAAAATTTTCTTTTTCACATGACTCTCTCCCCCCCTTTGAAATCAATGGAAAAGACTTATCACTCCCCCTTAGGAGTGCACCCACATCTCATACTGTAACAATGATACTTCCTACTCCTTCTGAGGAGTAGATTGTAGTCATCATTTCAGACATATGAAGAATCTGTAGATCCACTTGACTAATGCACCTCCATGTGCACCTAATTTGAAGGAGGGGAGGTAACCCCTAACTTCTCCCTGAGATACTCAAAAGTATCCTTCAGAAGAGCCTTAGTAAATATATTTTCAATTTTATCCTTTGTAGACACATATTCCATCCTGACTTCATTCTTCAATACCTTCTCTCTCAAAAAGTGATATCTGATAGATATATGCTTTGTTCTTGAATGCATTACCAGATTTTTTGAGATGTTTATTGCACTTGTATAATCACAAAAGATAGGGATAGGATCATCACACATTACTCCTATATCCTTCAATGTTTGCTTCATCCTTAATATTTGTGTGCAACAAGATGTTGCAGCAATGTACTCAACTTCTACAGTGGATAAAGAAACTAAATCATATTTCTTGCTTAGCCATGAAACTAATCTTCCTCTAAGAAAGAATGCACCACCAATTGTACTCTTCTAGTCATCTACACAACCAACCCAATCGACCTTAGTGTAAGTAATCAAAGTGAAATTAGTATCCTTAGGATACCACAAGCCATAATCTAGAGTGCCCTTTAGATATCTGAATATCCTCTTCACAACTATAACATGTACTTCTTTAGGTTTTGCTTGAAATCTGTAAACCAAACATACTACATGCATGATATCTGGTCTAGTAGCAGTAAGATATAATAGTCCACCAATCATAGAACTGTACATGCTCTGATAAACTTTAGGAGATTCATCATCTTTACTTAGTTTGCATCCAGTCACCATAGGGGTACAAACCGTTTTGGAGTCATCCATTCCAAACTTCTTCAACAAATATTTAGCATACTTTGATTGTGAAATGAATATGCCCTTATTATTTTGATTTACTTGAAGTCCAAGAAATAAATTCAACTCATCAATCATAGACATCTCAATCTATTTTTGCATCTCCTCTGCAAATCTCTTGCACATACCCTCATTTCCACCAAAGATAATATCATCAACATACACAACCACTATCAAAATTTTGTTTCCTTGAACCTTGAAATAGAGATTGTTGTCTGCAGAGTGTTTGCTAAACCTTTGGTATGTCAAATATCTATCCAACCTTGCATAA
>VDFB02077314.1:0-12129 GCA_007258455.2 Sequoia sempervirens
ATTATCTAGATCTAGCCACTTGCACATATAAACCAATTTATTGATTTATTAAATCCAAGATTTTCCATCAACATGGCATTTATGGGGAATATTCCCTTAATTTTGAATTCAAAGGCAAGTTGATTTGTCCCTCCAATAGTGCATTTATTGCTCATTTTCTTGTCCCCCACTTAGCATTTACTCTCAAATTTGAATTCAAATTCTCCCTCTCATGGGCACATTTCCCTAATCTTGCACAACCATTGACCACTCACCATTTGACAAGTGTCATCTTCTCATTGAAGGATCTTTAGTCCCACATTCACCATCTTGGCCAATCTCTCATCAACAAAATCTATAAAAGAAGGCTTAATCCTCATTCATAGGATCCACAATTTTATGCAAGGTTACTCTCTTCATTTGAGATTTGATCTTGTCCATTTCACTCCATCATCTCCATTTGCATTTTATCATCTTGAGCTTTGATCAAGGATTGGGAAAGGGTCACTAGCACATGTGACACCAATCCACTATGGAATAGGTGACTTGTTATTGCTTTCTTAATGTTTTAGTTTTTATTTTTGTCTTGTATGGCATTAGGAAGTCTTTACAAGGTATTTCATAGAGGTATTTTGATAGAGTTTGCAAGACACTAACCCATGCTTGAAGTTTAGTTGTTTGCAGATTTTAATGGATGCCCTCTGGTAGAAGGGTGGTTCAACAGAACATGCACTCTACTACATAAGCAAAAATATGCAAGGGGCTGAATTAAACTACACTGTTACAGAAAAAGAAATGTTGGCAATCATCTATGCCCTCAATAAATTCAGGCATTCTATCACCGGTTATCAGATATTTGTCCACACTAATCATGTAGCAACCTGGTATCTCATGAACAAAAGCTCAATAGCCGGGAGACTGGCAAGATGGTTATTGCTGATGCAGGAATTTGAAATTACAATTGTGGACAAGCTAGGTAAAGCCAGTGTGGTTGCTGATTTCGTTTCTAGAATTCAAAGGCAAGATGACTCTGCACTTATTGAAGACTCATTTCTTGATGAGCACCTATTTTTAATCAAGGTTATTCATCCATGGTATGCTGATATAGCAAATTATCTGGCTGCGGGAAGAACTCCTCAATTCTCCCCTAAGGAAAAGAGATTATTGGTAGAGAAAAGCTTTAACTTTTCTTGGATTGCAAATTGCATGTTTTATACAGGGCCAGATCAAGTTATGAGGAGATGTGTACAAGAGGAGGACACTTATGATATATTGCATGCAAGCCATGATGAGCCGTGTGGTGGACATTTTGCTGCCAAAAGAACAGCAATGAAAATTTTAAATACTGGCTACTGTTGGCCAACTTTGCATAAAGATGCAGCCAAATATACCAGGAGATGTGACAGATGCCAAAGGATGGGAAGACCAACTCGATCTGATGAGATGCCTCTATTTCCACAAGTTGTCATTACACCATTCGACAAATGGGGACTGTATTTTGTAGGACCAATTGATCCACCTTCCAATGGTAAGTCCTACATCCTTGCATGTACAGATTATGTGACAAAATGGGTAGAGGCTAAACCTATTAAACATGTTAGGGATAATAAAGTAGTTGAATTCCTCTATGAGGAAATATTCACCAGGTTTGGTGTCCCTAGGGAAATAGTGACAGATCAAGGAGCACAATTCACTTCTACACTTATCATAGCCTTAGTAAATGAATACAATATACGGCATAGGAAATCAACTCCCTATCACCCCCAGGCCAATGGCCAGGTTGAGGTCACCAATAGGGACATAAAGGTCATTTTGACTAAAACTGTAGATTTGCATAAGAAGGACTAGGCCACAAGGTTACCATAAGCTATATGGGCCTACCGTACTACCTAGAAGACTACTACAGGATATACACCTTTTGAAATGGTGTATGGTAAAACAGTTGTGATGCCAATAGAATTCGAACATAAGACTCTAAGAACAGCATTAGAGATGGACATGGATTTAACAAATGCACAAAAGGGTAGAGTCATGCAGCTCAATGCTCTGGATGAGCTCTGAAAGACTGCCCTGCAGCACACTGAGATGATACAACATCAGAGAATAAGGTGGCATGATAAATACATCAAGGAAAAGAAATTCAAAGCAGGAGATTGGGCTCTGCTTTATGACTCACGATATAAGGACAATCCAGGAAAACTACAAATCAGATGGTTGGGTCCATATGAGATAGAGGAGGTATTCGCCAATGGTGTTGTTCAATTAAGGACCATTGATGAGGTCCGATTCAAGCTACTAGTCAATGGGCATCGCCTAAAACTCTATTCTAAACCCATTGACAAGGAAACATTTCTGAGACAGTTCAAAATTGAGCAGGATAGCAGCGATCTTGCAGCCAAAGGAATTGAGCCTAGGCTCAAATTCCTAGGCCATGCATAAAAGTGCATACCAAATCATAATAAAGGGGTTATCTAATAAGATCCCCATTCCATTCATTCACTTCATCCATAATCCGTACTCACTCTCTCTCTTCCACATCATCCACCTGTTATTTCCCATATCATCCACGTTTCTCTGTGTCACTTATTGCAATGAAGAAGGAAGTCACATCAGATAATTACGGTGATTCTCTCCAGGTACGCTCCACTTCATTTTAAGATTGCTTCAGTTACTTTATTTATTGCATTTAATTTAGTATTAATTAGTGCGAACAATTTCCTATATGGTTTCCATTTCCTTCAGCTCATTCGCACGATTGAGCATGTTTTTTTATTACTTCGCCACGTCCTTATTATCGCCGCCATAAGCTTGTCCCGTCAATTGTCAAGAACCCTCAATATATGAAACATGTAATTATTAATCAAACAGTCTTTCCTTCCTGTAATAATGAACCTAAATGTATTCCAATTATCCATGATTACTCTCTCCCTAAAAAATATTGCATGATCACATTGTTTTCCCTATTTTTCTATCACTTTTGAAAAGAGGTTCAAAAGTTTCGGTTGAGGGGAGGGGCAGAGTGTTGTAGAATTGCAGAAGGGTTCATTAATTGGGTTACAGGAAGTTCAGTTGGAAAAGCTAGGTGAGCATTACTTAATGCATTTAATTACAGAAAACCAAAGAAATGGGAGCTCAGCCGATTCGGCATGAGCCTACAGACCATAGCATCATGTTGTAGGATGTGTTGCATGTGCCACTATTCAGACAATATGGGTGGCTCAATTACTTCCTGAAGCTCGAAACTTTTAATACAGACATTGCAGAGGAATTCACAAGGACATTTCATGATGGGGAAGCAAAAGTTAGAGGCATAACAGTCAATGCATCAATTGATAGAATTGTTGAGGTAACAGGATCACCTCAAGTCGGAGAACCATTTCCCAGAGGAAGAGATGCAAGAAGCGCCAGGGCTGAGTTCACTCGGCCAAATGACCCTCCTCTACGGGTAGATAAGCAAGGTGCGCAAAGAATGAGTATGCCGTAGGACTGGGTGTCACGGGCAGGGTATATCATCAAATACATAACCTGTGAAGGTAGGTTTTCAGTCCTGCATTCTCATCACTTCAAACTTTTGTCTCATTTATGCCATGGATTGTTGATGAATATTCTCGACTTTCTTTACAATTTGCTATCCAACAGTGTTGTTGAATTTAAAAAGGGTAGGGTTAACTCTGTATCTCACCACTACCTTATTAAATTACTTGTTGAAAAATCCGTTCAAGACGCATCAGGAATGACCTGGGAGGAATTCATGGTCCCATTCAACCCTAAAATTCAAAATGTAGGACCTAGGGGTGAACCTCTTCCCTTTAAGCAACGAACCTCCCAGTCTGCAGGCCAAACCTCTGCTGCTATGTCCTCTTCTCAAGAATCATCTGGTTCACAGGATGATGTTCCTCTTTCTGAAAGAACTCCCAAGCAGCCGGCACAAGGTCCTATCAAAATTCATGAGCTGTCTCCCAAGGATAGGAAAGGAAAGTCACCTGTTGTAGCAACCCCTGAGCCTGTAAAAAAAAAGAAAAAGGGAAACTTCTTTGTTCCTGCAACAAAACCTTCCAAAAAGCATAAAACAGTTCCTACTTCCATAGGAAGGAGCTCTAGGCTCCAGAACCAAGCAGCCCACCAATCACTTAATACTACTCCTGCCACACCGCCTTCAGATCCTTCCAGTCCTGAACTGAGAGAAGAAGAACCTGTTATCGAGGAGGTTGTGAGTATACCTGAAGGGGCTAGCCTGAATAAGTTGGTTGCCATTGCTGAGCAGCTACGGGAAGATATGGAATGTGATGAGAAGGAGGAAGAGTCGGTTGTGTTTCCGTCAAAAGAAGAGCAAGTTAAGGTGGATGTGTTTGAAGAAGTACAGGAGACACCTGCGGTGTGCTATAATCATAGACCACCACTCCATGTCACAAACTTTGCTGCAAGAATGGCATGTTTTCAAGAACTTCAGCAACAGCAGACTGCTTCTACACTTGAAATTGAGAGACTACAAAGGATAATCCAGAACAAGAATCTGGAAATTGCTAACTTGAATGACACTCTCAACCAGTTGGTAGAGCTGGTTCCACAACTGATGCAATGTCGTGTACCTTCACCTATCTACGCAATGTATCTCAAGGAGTTGTATTTGAACTTCCAACTAATTAGAGTCTGGAAAGGTAAGAATCCTTCTTTGGATACCCCTGAGGAATTTTATGAAGCATACAGGGATTCACCTCTGCACATCAGGAACCTCCTATGTGAATTTTATCTGCACAATTTGGTTGTATCACAGGATAAGGAATGGAATCCCTTATGTTATGTTGGTGATATTCATATCAGCGCTCTAATCTCCTGGATCACCAATGCAATAAGCAGAGGAGAACAATTTGATAGCCATATGCATGATGAAGTAAATATTCCATTGTCTGTAAGAAATGAATCTAGAAATGGAATGGGTATTTACTTTGATTGGAAGAAATTGTGGAGAGATGAAAGAGCCAGGCCACTGATTGAGCCTCTAAGACAAGAGGTATTTTCTCAATACTCCCAAATTATAAACAGTGATTTTAATGCTGCAACCCTGCACATTCATAATAGATGGGAGCATCTTTCATTTCAATTAAAGAAAGCATAACCACATACTCCCAATACCTTGTATGCAGCAACCAGAAGGGCAGAGGTACATGAGGAATGCCAGAACAAAGAAGGAGAATTGGTTTCCCTTGGTTATGCAGTCGCCTATTCTCCTATGGCCATTATTGGCTATATAGGGGGATAACAACACTTATAACATAAGTTCTGAAGATAATAGATGGCAAAGGCTAGAGGCAATGCGAGCTCACTTTTGGAGTTTCCAGAATGGCGAATGTGTATAGCAACTGAGTGCAGATCTGAGAGAGTTTTCCAGAAGAAGGAATGCTAGACTTGCTAAAGGGTCCATCAAGTAGTTGGTTGAGGGGAGTGATGAGCCAAGTCTTTGGCACATTTTGATCATACTTTTATAAATACTTTGATGTTTTTATTATACTAAAACAAACATTCAGTCTGTTTATGGGATAGGATATAGACCTTTTTATGACTTAAATATGATGAGTATATTGTGATAAGAAGTCCCATGATTATTGCCTTTAATGTTTTATTAGTCTGATAAATACTTTATGGCTTTTTGTGATCATAAACCTTCCTGCAGCCATATCTAAAACAATGTTTGCCTTAGTTTAATACTTAATGAATGAATGAATAAAGTAATGGATTGTCTTAAAGGATGAACATGTTGAGCTAACCTTCTTCCTCGAGAAAATATGGCGAGATATTTTGCAGGTACCACGATTGAAGGAAGGGAATTCAATTTCCACTTGAAGAATTGAAGACCAAATCCATAAAGACTTGTTCAACAGCAAAAGATGAGGAGACAGTTTCAACTCATCCACCATGCAGGGAGAGTGTTCCAGAAATCTAGGCCAGACGTCTTGGTGGTGCATGAATCTAGGATGATGGCGCTTTAAGACTGCTAAACCAATTTGACTTAGTTCTTACATTGTCATTCACCTCTCTACTTAAGTTAGTTGAATGTAATAAATGCCTCTCATTTTATAAGGGAAGGTTGGTTAGTAGTTAGGATCAGTTTTGAATAAATAGCCCATTCTCCTTTAGAGAAGGGGCTAGCTAAGAAAATCACTATTGTAACACACTTTCAGTCTTATAAATTTAGCCAAGAGATTGTGCCATGTACTTGTTTACATTGAATCAATAAAGCTTATGAAGTTTTTCACCTAATCTGTTGTCTACTTTTGGCACTACCTAAGGGGGCCCACTTAGGGAACTGTCCATACTTTTATTCTGCAAGTTAGAATAGTTGCATTTCCTTTCATAGAAGTTAATGTGATTGTTCTTGCAGCTGGCAGAAACACAGAGCTGTCAATTGTTCCTGCAGCCACTAGGAGTAGAATAGGTTATTTTTTGAGTTTTTCATTTCCAAGCAAAGTTAAACAGTAAAGTTGTTTTCAGTACTTAAATTCTAGTATAAGGCATTTTAGGAATCATGCATGTCTGGAAGGGTGATTAGTGCATATCTTGTGTTGTCCCATTTCAAGTTTACGTCCCTGGGTTGATAATTAAATAAGGTTCTTTAGTAGGTCATGACTGCCAGTTGTGATGTTCAATCCATGAGTAGAGGAATTCATGTTCCTAGTTATTGAGCTGATTAAAGAACACTACACTTCCCTTAGCATTTTCCCTTGCATGGTGATGATTGGGTTGCACATAGTTTGCAGCCTCATAATCAACAAGGCATGGGTGTTGTAAGGCTACCAATGGATAGGTGTCTCGAGGGTGCGAGTGAGATGAAGCTTCTTCCTCTCAATTGTGCCATCTCCACCCTCGTCATGATCTTGGATGCTAATATCATACACGAAGTCATAGAGAACAAATACTTCTTTGCAAGAAAATGCCCAATTAGGAGATTCAAAGGATTTTGGACGAGCCTCTCAGAGTTGAATAAATGGATAATAAAAACATAGAGCCCTATCCTGGAAGGCGATCTCCAAATTTATCCTTGTGTATGAGGATTCTTTGTGGTGGTTCTTTATTATGTTTGGGATCACAACACTATTTCCTACAATTATCAATGGAGTTGTAAATATCATCTACCCATGTTGAAGCCTTGGTATCCTTCCTTCAACCTTGCAACTAAATCTTTTGCAATTATTCGAATCTGGGTGAGACTCCTGAATCTTCCACTCCAATATCGGTTTGATTCTTGTTTTGAAGGTGAGGGAAATTTACTAGGAAAATTTTTGGATGTTGATGAGGGCTCCTTGATTTATTTGCATATAACATATGCTCGTATATTGGTGGAGATCAACATTTCAAAGGATCTTTTGGTCAAGATCTCTCTCAAAATCATAGTCAGATGTTGGAACCAAATCTTATATTATGAGGGTTACCTTTTCGATGTTGCAGGTGCTTCAACACTAGTCACATTGCTACTCAATGTGCCAAACAAAAATTTGATAGGTAGACAACTTGGTGGAGTGTTAACTCCCTCCACCACTATGTAGTGGAAAAAGATGTTACTGCCCCATGCTAGGAAGGTAACAACCAACTTGCCAAAGAGAAAACAAATGGGGTCAAAAGCCTTGTGGTTCTGCCTATTTGTGCCTCGTTCAAGGTTGTCAGTATTTCGCCTCTCTCAAGGAAATACTGAGAGTTGGTTGTAAAGGATCTTAGCAAGAATGGTGAAGTGGAAAATCTAAGTCTTTAGAAATTGTGTCCTCTAGGGGAATTCAATTTGCAGAGAATATGAATGCATAAGCGAATATAGAGTTGGATGTGGGTAAATGGACATTGGTGCAAAGGAAGAGAAAGTAAAATAAAGTAATCTTCAACATGCACCTCCAATCCTGAGGGGCTAACTGTAAAAAGCCATGATACAATAATGGATTTATCTATGGTTAATTAACTATTTGTATTAAAATCTAGGTGCCATATTTTAGTGATTGGCACATTTGAGTCTCAGAGTTTTATCTACTTCCCCTGAAATAATCTTGATACTAGGTACAATAACTTGGCTTGTAATGGAACCTTGTAATTCCTCTTTATTTGATATTATGGTATTGAACCAAAAGAATAAAAAATAATTAATTTATTAATTTACTTTTAAAAAATCAAAATGTGATCAAAATTTATATTTTTGAAAAATATTTTAATGACTTGTTTAATAATATATTTACATAATATTATTTTATAAATTTAAAACATATGTTGGGAAATTAAGTGTTAGTGTTCACATAAGTTAATAATGTGAGTTGTTGTCACAACTCACATAACTATTACGGATTTGGCTAATTCTATTTTGCCTAAAGTTTCTATTAATATACAATTATAAAATCAATATAACCCGAGATTGGAGTCAAACCCGAGACCAATGAGGAGCAAACCCACTACCCAAGCCAACTCTACTACCAGTTAGGCCAACATTTACATAAGTATTAATTTAATGTGTTGAATATCTTATACTATTATGTCAAAAATTTAATATGTTGAATTCATATTTTAATTTTTTAATATTATTTTTATTTCATATTTTAATTTTTTAATATAAGAAGATAAGATTTAAGAGTGGATATGGATTTGCATGTCATTTGAATGTCAATTTCTAGGAGTTTTTCCTTACACATTGCTTTTTGGTGGATGCCATTGTAATATGGATATGGATTTGCATGTCATTTGAACGTCAATTACTAGTTGAAGAGTTTTTCCTTACACATTGCTTTTTTGGTGAATGCCATTGTAATATGCCTCTCAACCGTAAATATAAAATAAGGGGAGAGTTATCATTCTCTAATTTTCTTTTTTGATTGATTTATCTTGATCAAATCTTTGATTTCTCTTTGTAATCAGAAATATTATTTATTTATTTATTTATTTGTTCTTTTAATTTATGCAAATATTTGAATTATTTTTATTATTGATTTATTTGTTTGTTCTTTTTGTTTTATCAAATCTCTTTGATTTGATTTTTTTTGTTTCATCAAATCTTTTTTATTTGATTTTTTTGTTTCATCAAATCTTTTTTTTATTTTATTTATTTTCATCAAATCTCTTTTATTTGATTTTTTGTTTCATTAAATCTTTTTTCTTTTTTCTTTTTGTCATTAAATCTCTTTTATTTGATTTTTTTTTCATCAAATCTACTGTAATTGCACATTAATTCCACCTGCGTGTCATTTTAAATACATCTTCAAAAACTTTACACCGATTTTTGAATATCACTATAGACAAAAAAAAACAAAAGTAAAAATAAAATACAATATAAATATAAATATTTTTTAATCTTACTTTTGATTTTTTAATATATTAATAATATTATATTTTACTTTAAAAATATATATTTTAAAAACTATTTATATTTATAATAATATTATTTGATTTTTTAATATATTAATAATATTATATTTTACTTTTAAAATATATGTTTTAAAAACTATTTATATTTATAATAATATTATTAATAAAAAATTATAGTTAGATTATATTATTTTTTTCCATATTAACTCCTAAGCATGACAACCCATAACAAATTGCATCTTGCTATTTCAAGCTGCCGTTGGTTTCTACGAGAAAAAAAACTAACAATATACAGTTGTTTATGCGAGGAAAACTGCGCCTTTGAAGCCTCATTTACTATTGTATGTGGGTCAACAGAATCTTGGAGAATATCCACTTTCTAAATAATAATAGTCTTAGTCCTATCAAGACTCGGCTTTTTACTCGTTATATTATTGAATCTTTTATATATATATATTTCACATTAAAAAGTTGATTTTTTTTTGTATGTTTTATCCATATATAGTGTTCACATTCTTTATGTGAGTTACCAAAAGAAAAGATATTTATTTGTATTTACATTATATAATTTATTTATATATTTATTTATTTATATTGAGTGTAAAAATTTTCAATTGTTTTAGATAATTTTATTAATATTTTTGAAAGTGTATTTTTTAAATGAAAATAATAGATTGTATTTGATAAAAGCATCACTGATGTATTATATATATAAAATTCAAAAAAAATAGAAATAAAATCTTCCTAAATATTATAATAAAAATCATACTATCATTTTCAGTAATTAAATTAGAAATAAAATTTTAAATATTTAAATAAATGGTTGATATATTTACTCTCTTCACCTTTCACTGAAAAGTTCGGCTTTGGAGTGTTCTAAGTACGTACCTCTGCAAATCTTGAAGGTATATACACTGTATATGTAGGCAGAGAAACGTTTTATTCTCGTATTCTCATACATTCCAAAACAGAGTTTTGAATCTATTATGTATTTAATGCTTTTATATCCAGAAGCAACTTTCATGTCCAATTATATTGGCCAACTTGATTGGTAGAATTGGAGAATCTGGTGTGAGGCTGAAGAGTTAGCGCTTGAAGTTATCAACCCTCGTGTGCTCCAAGCAAGCTGACGTTAACACCAGATTGTCAGCTAGTCACTGATATTCCGTATAGCTCTTGGTTCTTTGGTAATGGCTTGGACTGGATGAAACCCATTTTGGAATTCTGAATGTAGAAATGACTGTTAGTGTATATTAATGTCATATTTATATTCCTTAGAAAGTCTGCTGCTAATAAATATGTAAGGAGTCCTCTTGATCTTACATGCATATTCCATGCAGTCTGCTTGGAGTCTTTTATTAATTTATAGGTTCTCTGCAAAGTTTGCTTGTATAAAGTTAGAGGATTCTTCTTGCTATTCCTGATTTGGGTCACTTGTATATCTGTTTTGCACGCATTGATTGCAGTCAGGCAGGATGTCAAAAAGAAGGGTATGTGCATTTGGGGAGGGCCAATTTTTACCAGAAGAGTCCTTCCAAAGTTGGGGAAATTATACAAGTGCTTTAAAGGATACTAAAAACAGACTTAGGGATAGGGTGTTGGCAAGGTCTCCGGTTGAGGTGGAAATCAACGAGGTTAGGGCTCGTAGTGGACATGACATGAAGAAGAATCTCAACTGGTGGGACCTAATCTGGTTTGGTGTTGGTGCTATTATTGGCGCTGGAATCTTTGTCTTAACAGGATTGGAAGCAAAACAGGACGCTGGGCCTGCAGTTTTATTGTCCTATGTTGTTTCAGGATTCTCTGCCATGCTTTCTGTGCTCTGTTACACTGAATTCGCTGTGGAAATTCCTTCAGCAGGTAGTATGCTAGATTCCTTTTTTATTTCCTAATTAATGGGCTATTATTTTCTGTTTTTGGAATCTCTTTCATTTTCTTTTCATTTCTATATTCTCGATGCAGGAGCATCCCATGTTGTTACAAAGCTTTTTGCATCCCATGTTGTTACAAGCTTTTTTCTTACAATAGATTATTATTGTTAGAAAATTAAGGAAAAAACATCTGCATCTTATGAAGAAATAAAAATAGGTCTATAATTGCTAATGTTTAGAAGTCTCATTATTGTTTGAACAATAAGGATAAAAACAGATATATCTTATGAAGAAATCAGCGTAGGTCTAAAATTGGTAACTTTTCAGAAAATCTCATTACTCTTAGAAAAATAAGAAAACGAGAACAGATATTTCTTATGAAGAAATAAAAGAAGGTCTAATATTTCTAACTTTTTAGAAAATCTCAGTATTAAATAGGTTGAGATGTAATTGATCGTATAAAGAGGAGATTTTCATGTAATTGATTGTAGAGACTCTGGAAGTATTATAAGAGAGAGACAGATATAATTACTACTCAATAGTTGGAGTTTCTGTACACAAGCCATAGTCTTCATTCCTTAGCACAGGATAAAGGCAAGGAAGTTTTCTAACAAAGTATAGAATAGATGGATTTTCTCTGATTCTTTCTTTTTTATATTTAATGGAAGAATCAAATATTCAGTGGGATTCCCAATGTGAAGTTCTAGTATGTACTATTGTAACTTCTGTCCACGTGAACTTCTCTCCACTCATAGGGGGTAAATCATAGGGGGTAAATTAAAGGGAATCGAACCTGTGACCATTATCTGTGATTTTTAATGGCTTGACTGTTCAGTCTACGTTGAGAGCTTCATTCTCTTATAGCTTACTTGCATAAATGATAGATCTTTTTTTATTATAGATACATATAGTATCTAATAACTTGCATTTTTGTTTATTTTTATTTGAA
>VDFB02077315.1:0-28062 GCA_007258455.2 Sequoia sempervirens
GACAAGCATGTCCCATTACAAGCGGGTCAATGATGCCTTCACCATGCATATAACGAGATTACTTCAGCAAAGGACTTATCACAAGATCTCGAGGGAAGCTCAGGAATTAATAGAAAGTTATGGGTGCTGGTTTATTCAGTTTCCGAAGTTTACTTATATTAGGTTGCAAGGGTTTTCTTCATACCTGTATAGATTGCCCAAGTACCCAACAAATAGAATTTTGATGTTAGAGATATCTAGGCAACTCATTGCCTATGATAAGATTCAAAAGAGGAAGAAAAAAGGAGGAATTGACTTCCCGATTATCATGGGGAATTCAGATGAAGTGTGTCCTTCACCTCAGGCAGCTAGGGAAGCTGAAAACGAGCTTCAATTCTTCCACTTTTCTTATCACACCAGCAGACAACATTATGACCCCCATAGCAATATCAGATGGATACTATCAGAAGAGTTCAGGCACAAAGCAAATATTGAAGATTACTGGGCTGGTGCATTGGATGAAGCTGAAGTTAGGAAGAGGATGTTCTAAAGGCTACCATTGGGCATGATTAGGGAGTGTGAAATTATTCCAGTACTAGACTAGGTGGACGAGGACATGAACATCCTCCATCCAAATTATGAGGTAGTGAGAGACACACCACTTCCACTCCCAGATTGGTCGAAGCCGTGTTGTGACCTTTTTCACACATTGCCCCATTGCAAATGGGGACCCCCTAATTTTCACTTCGTTTCGGCCTTTTGGCCTTGCTTTTCGATCGTTTTGTCATTGTGTCTCTTTTCTGTTGTCTGCCCTTTTGGGGGATGTGTCCGTCTGTGGGCTTAAACAAGAACTTTTGGCCAAGTCTGAAAATTAGGGTTTCTATCTTTTTGGTCAATCCGAGGTTAAACGAGGTGAATAAATTGAAAACAAAGATTAACATTGTTGTCAGCATGCTTCCAGTAGGTTCTTAGCAAAATTTCATCAGGTTCCGGCAACTTACTATTTTTAGTAAGTGTGCAATTCAGGGCGTTCTCTCAGCATTTTCTGAAGTTTCGACAATCACACTGCATCCAGAACACATCAAGCTACTCACTGGCAAAATTTGAGCTGAAACGGACAACTTACTATTTTTAGCAGTTCAGCTTCAGGTGCAAATTTCAAGGTCTATATGCAGAGTTTTTCAGCGCATTTCTGGAGATTCCTTCTGGGTTTTCAGAGACCTTTGCGATGGTGTAACATGCAAAGTGAGATAATGACTTTCAGGGTTCAGCCAATGGAGGCTATTTTTAGGGTTTGCATGTCGGAGTTTTCTTTGCATGTATATTCCTTATGGGTTTTCGGAAGCCAGCGGTGATGTGACATGCCGAAGATGATCATGACCGGGGAAGTTACTGTTTTTTTAGCAAGTAATGCGATACAGCGTAGCCTCCCAACACTTCGAGAATCACAAAGCGATTGCAATGCGAAACAGAACAAGCGGAGGTCATTTGATATACATGCAAATTCCCGGATTAGGGTTCTACGGTGTTGGGACCAGGGGTAAATGCCAAATTTTTTGTCGGTGTATCCGCTGCGATGGAGTATCTTTCCAGCTATCCACTGGTAAAATTTGAAGGCAATCGGAGCACTTACTATTTATAGTAAGGCATTCCTGAAATAGGCTAAAAATAGTAAGTTAGCAACAGGCGCCGATGTCAACAGGCAGGTCACGTGGCAAGGAGCACGTCATTCGAATTTCAAGTCAAACGGAGTTGTGGAGGTCTCAAAAACAAGTAGTTACTATAAATAGCAAACTACCTTGAGAAGTGGGCTAAAAATAGCAGGCCAACTTGGAGTAGTAGTGTGAACAGGCTGACAAGGTCATAGGTCTCCCGTGTTTAAAATTTCAAATCGTTCGGAGTTACAGAAGATGGAAAATCAAGCCCTTACTATTTTTAGCAGGCTGGTGCAGAGGAATTAGGGTTTCCTAAAATCAAGGGCGGAATATGACAATCATGCAGAAGCAACATCCAATCACGATCAACACCCTTTGGGCAATCAGCACGCAAAATTTGAAGGCATTCTGAGCAATTGCTATTTTTAGTAAGTTGCTAAAAATAGCAAGTATAGACAGATATCAGACATCAGTAGCACAAACACATCCTGAGGTTCAGAACAAAGCAAAATCCAGCCTTTTGGAGCTTGAAATGCAAAATTGACAAACTTTCTAAAAATAGCAAATTAGGGTAAGCTAAGGGCATCAAGAACAATTCGCCTTAAATTAGACAAAAAGTTGAAAATTCACCAAGTCTGAGAAATTGAAAGCTCCAGCATCAAAATGCGCCCAAGGAGAAAAAGAAGTGATTAAAATTCTACTAAGTCCCTGGAATCAGAAGCTCAGACTTCCACATGCGCCCTTGCAGGCTTGAGGGGAGTTGAAAATTTCTAAGTGCTAGAAAATGGAAGCTAGACATGTCAAATGCGCCCTTGACTTGATGGAGCTTGAAATTTCTCTAAGTGTGGGAAATTGGAACCTTGACCCCCTAAATGTGCCCATCCTCAGCTGGAGGTCAAAGAAAGTTTTCTAAGTCGTGTTTCATCCTGCTCATGCCTCCATATGCGCGCAACTTGCCTTGAAGGGTTGTGTTGTGACCTTTTCACACATCGCCCCATTGCAGATGGGGACCCCCTAATTTTTGCTTCATTCGGGTCTTTTGGTTTGGGTCTTCTGGTCCGTCTCTCTCTGGTCTGATCTTTTCTTTCTGTCTAGTGTACTTACCATTTGACCTGGGTTCGAATTTTGGCTAAGTCTGGAGTGTTTACTAGCGAATTAGGGTTTTACATCTTTAGACTGCTTTGAGGTCAAACTACGTTGGTTGATCAACTTTTGAGCTTAGCATTGCTGTTAGAATCCTTCCGGCAGGCTTCCCCTGAATTTTCACTGAATTCTGCCAATTTTCTATTTTTAGTAAGTGTCAGTTTAGGGTTGACCTTCTCAAGATTTTCACATTCTGACAACTACATTACATTTTGAACACGTTGAACTCATCACTGGCAAAATTTGAGCAGAAACAGACGACTTGCTATTTTTAGCAGTTCGACTTCGGAGGCCGATTTCAGGGTTGCACGTTGAGTTTTCAGATGCATGTCCTGAGATTCTTTGTGGGTTTTTCGAGACCTTCGCAGTGATGTGCAGGACGACGACTTTCAACGCTCAGCCTTCGGAGGCCGATATTAGGGTTTGCATGCAGATTTTCTCAGCGCATGTCGGCATATTCTTTCTGGGTTTTCCAAGACCTTCGCAACGGTGTAACATGCAAGCGAAGCTGGTCGCTTTTCAAAAACTTGCTATTTTCAGCCAGTGCTTGCATGTTGATGATTTTTCTGGGTTTTTCAAGGTCCCTCGAGTGGTGTGACATGCAAAATCATCCGGCAAACAATCAGTAACCTTTTCAACCACTTTCTATTTTTAGCAGGTACCGCTCTAGCAGCTGCCCGACACTTCAGAATTGCGAACATGATAACATACAACTGAAATGGAATTGAATTGAGCTCGTTTGAGGCACATGCAAGACATATTAGGGTTTCGGGCTTCGAGCCACGAGGTGAGGTGTCAAACGTCGAAATTTCCAAAATTGAAGTATCCCACCATAATCAACATCTTCCGAGGAGTCTGCTGGCCAAATTTGAAGACAATCGGAGCACTTACTATTTTTAGTAAGGCATTCCCGACACGGGCTATAAATAGAAAGTTGACTTCGGGCGCCAGTGTAGACAGGCAAGTTTACCAACGAGGATCACAACATTCAAATTTCAACTCGAACGGAGCTAAGGAAGTCTCAAAATCAAGCAGCTGCTATAAATAGTAAGCCACTTCAAAGCATGCCAAGAATAGCAGGTCATCACGAAGCCTCAGTATGAACGACTCAAACATGCGATGAGGACCCCTTGGCGCGAATTTCAAGACAAACGGAGTTGCAGAGAATGGAGAATCAGACACTTGCTATTTTTAGCAGGCAGAAATGGAGGAATTAGGGTTTCCTAAATTCAAGGGAAAAACACAAAAGTCAGGCAGATACGACATCCAGCCACGATCACCACATTTCTGGCATTCAACACGTGAAACTAGAGGACTTTCTGAGCAGTTGCTATTTTTAGCAAGTTGCTAAAAATGGCAGGTACAGGCAAATATCAGGCATCAGCGGCACAATTACGTCTCGGGGTTCAAAACAAGGCAAAATCAAGCTTTCTGGAGTCAAAGGTCAATTCAAAGCACGAAATTTGAGGAACTTTCTAAAAATAGAAAGTCAGGGCAAATTAGGGTTAGTAGGAGAAAATTACCCTAAATTTGGCAAAGGGCACGAAACACATCAAGTTTGATAATTTTTCAAGTCTGGCACCAAAACTTGCTTTAAGAGGCTAAAGATAGATGAAAATTTTACCAAGGCATTAAAATTGAAACCTCCATGTGTTATATGCGCCCTTGAAGACAGGGTGAGAACTTCAAAATTTTCTAAGTGTCGAAATTGAAGCCTCCATGGGTCAAATGCGCCCCACTTTGAAAGTGACTCAAAATCTTCTAAGTAGTTGAAATTTGATGCCCCCCATGGCAAATGCGCCCAAACTTGAGGGAATGAATTGATGAAATTTCACTAAGGGCTTGAAATTGAGAGCTAAGGCCCCCATATGCGCCTTGAAGAAGAGGAAGCATTAAAATTCTTCTAAGGCACCAAAACTTGAAGGAGGCACCCCCAAATGCGCCCTGACTCATGAGAAGATCCATGAAATTTGTCTAAGTCTGGAAAATGGAAGTTCACCCTCTTGTATGCGCCCAAGCTTGAAGAATTGAAATTTTTCTAAGTGTCAAAGACTTGAAGTCCAAGAGTGGATTTGCGCCCAAGGCCATGAAGATGGGTTGGTGAATTTGACTAAGGCAAACGAATTGGAAGCCCAAGGTTGAAGTGCGCCCTTGAGCTTAGAGTTGACAAAATTTGAAGCTCAACATGTGATTTGCGCCCCCAAACTCAAAGCAACCCCTCTCATATGCGCCCTTGAAGTTCAAAGCTCACATGGTTATTTGCGCCCAAGGTATAAAGTGGAAGCATGACCTCCTTTTTGCGCCTGGAAGAAGAAGTTGAAACTTAAAAGTTTCTAAGGTGTGGAAATGAAAGTAGAACATGCCATTTGCGCCCATCACAAGGTGGCTATGCAAGGAATTTTCTAAGTATGAAAATTAAAAGTTGCCCCTGCCAAATGCGCCCAAAGTTGCTAAGAAGGTCAAATTGGAAGCTAGACCATGGATTTGCGCCTAATAGCTTGAAGAACAAATTTTTTATCAAGTGTTCAAAAATGGAACCTCAAGGGTGGATTTGCGCCTGACTTTGAGAGGGAGAGGCTAGAGACTGGAAATTTGACTAAGGCAAATAAATTGAAAGTCCAGAGTGCCAAATGCGCCTAGGGTCAAGGAGGGTGATTGAAAATATCACTAAGTCATTAAACTCAAAGCAGACACCCCTATATGCGCCCTTGGGTAGATATGACTTGAGAAATATTCTAAGTATGAGAACTCAAAGGAGCACCTCCAGAATGCGCCTAGGGAAGAGAACACATCAAAGAGCTTCTAAGTCATAAAATTGAAAGTTGAAGACATGAAATGCGCCCCCTTTTGACTTGGAAAATATTCTAAGTTATGAATATTGAAAGCCTCCCACTCAAATGCGCCCCCATTTTAAAGTCCACCCTCTTGTATGCGCCTTAAAGAAGATCTTGTCTAAACGTGGGAAACACAAAGCTCCAATGGTCATTTGCGCCTGGGAGGAAGGAGGTGACTAAATAACCAAGTGTTGACATTCGAAGGCTTTGCCTGCCATTGGCACCCAAGGAGGTTGAAGTTAAGTTGAAATTTGTCTAAGTCACAAAATGAAACTTCAAGCTATAATATGCGCGCCAGCATCATGGAGTTGGTGAAAATTTGGAGAAGCATACATCATATGCACCTTAGCAAGAAGAGGTTGAGTTTTAAAATTTTGAGTAAGGCGTTTGAATTTGGACTATGGCAATTAAATGAAGTTCATCAACTCGTGTGCGCCTAAGCAAGTGGAGAAGATATAAAGACTAAGGCAAATTTTTAAATAAAGCTTAAAGTATTAAATGCGCCTAAACTGGGGCTAGCATTTAAATTGTCTTCCTAAGGCGAGATTGAAGAGTAAGAAAATAAAAAGGCGTTGGAAGAAATTAAAACTTGCTCGAGGCAAATAATTCGAAATTTGCCTAAGTCAGAGAAGTTAAGCACAATAAATTAAATTTTTGTTACACTTAGACATTTTGAAGAAATGAGAAAGTCTTGTCAAATGGAATCAAAAAGGTCAAAATTTGGGTGTGCATGTCATGAGGGTTAAATGCAAAATTTTCAATTTACGACGATGCAGATGCGCTAGGCGACTTAACCTACAAAACCGAGGATCTGGGTTGCAACCCTAAATTTTAGGAAAACTGCTATTTTTAGAAATTTTCTAAAATTAGTAGCGTTTTACAGCGGGTTTTTCGGAGTTTCTTCGAGGATCTTGGCAAAATTTTCTAAAATAGAAAGTTGGTCCGGCGAGTTGACGATTTTGATTGGCTCAAAATATTATTAAAATTATCGGTAGTGCGGTCGATCTTAAAATAATTAGTTTAAGCCCCCTCGCGGGTCTATTACGCTTTTGAGAAGCATATCACGGAACTCGAGGTCATCAATGGAGGTCATCCATTTGCCGGCGTCAATTTCAGCGAAATTTCAATGAGAGGTAAAACAATGAACATGCACGAGGAACGAGGAAGAAAGTTGAAAAGTCATGAAAATTTTCTAACACTGCTGAGTTTGGGCACCCCTGTTAAAGAAAGGCGCCCACCTTTTTAGGGCATCAGATGAGTGAATTAGGGTTAGGACCTCCAATGGAAGTTGCTCAGTATTCAGTCAGCTTCGCGATGGATATCCCCGTCAGAGCATCCGACAATCCAGTCTCCGGCAAATTCGAGTCAAAGTGGAAGGTATAGAATGAAGATCTGAAACTCGAAGAAGAAGATTAAATTGAAAATTTTTCTAAGTTTGGAGAAACTGGGCGCCCTAGGAGAATAAAGGCGCCCAACTTTTCAAGGGTTCAAACAGATGAACTTGCAGTCAAGGTTATAACGAGATGTCTTCAGAATGCAACAGACTTTCCAGTGAGCTATCCAACACGACAAACGGAGCTCGCAGTCATCAGATTCAAAGGGCTGAATAGAGGGTCCGATGAGAGTTGAAAAGAGAAATCCGAAAGCAAAGGTGAAAAATGCAAAAAATAAACTTACTCTGGTGAAACTGGGCGCCCCAGCTTGCCAGGGGCGCCCAAGCTTTTGAGGACCTAAAAGCTACTTTTTGACAAAAGTGTTTCTAGAAGACCCCTCCTAAAATCCTCTCAGCTTCGCAACGAGTCCAAACTTTCATCAATCCGACGCTCGAAGCTCAAAATTCAACAAGATCGCCCATAGAAGTGAAAGACATGAATAAATTGAAAAAATTTCTAAGTCTGGTAGAAGTGGGCGCCCCAGTTGAAGAAGGGCGCCCAAACTTTAAGGCCTTCAAATGATGGAATTTGCAGAAGTAGCATCCAAAGAGTGCCTCATCAAAATCAGTCTGGCTATCCAACGAAATATTCAGACAGCCGGTCGGATCAGCGTTGCTCCCGGAATCAAGGATTCATCAGAAAATCAAAGGGAGAAGGAAGAACTTGGAAATCAGAAAAATGACTAACACTGAAGAAGTTGAGCGCCCCTAGAAGGAAAAGCCTCCCATGAATTCGAAGGTCAAAATCAAGTTTTTAGCATGAGGTGCCTCCAGAACATCCTTCTCAGTTTCAGTCAGGCTCCGCCGTGAACCACTCAGCTCGCCTATCGGGTTAATCTGTCAACGAGAAATCAGAGGCGAAGTAACAAGTCAAAGTGAAGGAAAGTTGAAAAAGTTAAAATTTTGACTAACACTGGTGGAAATAGGCGCCCCTCTTGGAGAAAGGCGCCCAAAGTTTCATGCCTTAGAGTATTTTCAAGAATTTTCAAATTTTCAAAATTTGCAAGAGGAGAAGGATGGCGTCCAAATTCAAAGGGACTGAGATTTAGGGTTTTGAAAATAAAAGCAAAAAAAAAGAAAGCAAAACCTAAATCAAACCCTAAGTCTATTTAACACTTCTTTTCAATGTATTTTTCATTATTTTTGCAGGTAGCATCTAGAGGAGAAAGTTGGAGCAACAAGTTTGAAGAATTTTTGTGATTCAAGAATCCATAGTTGCTGGTTTTACATCAGATTTTTCAGACCAGCAAGCATAAACCCTTGCTTTTCATTCTTCTTGTTCGAGGAAGATCAAATTTTTTCAAAGGCTGAGAGAAATTTCCAAGGCTTTCAATTTTTAGGTCATACGGATGTGCACTCCAATCTTAGAAGAATTTTCAAGAACTTCATCAAGTTGCAGCAAGTGCTTTTATTTTGCATGTCGGTAAAAACCTCAGTGCATTCAAATTTCAACCATCTGGGTCCTTGCCAATCAGTCTTCTGAAGAAAACCCATATTGCAGCTTTTTTCAAGAAAGTTCAAAAACCTAGGGTTGGCTGCTTTTTCGATCAAACATCAGGGTTTTGCAAATCTAATCATCTGGGTTCATTTCTAATCATATTCTGAACAAAACCCAGATGCCAGCTTTTTTCGGGAAAAATTGAAGAAATTAGGGTTTGCTGCTTTTTAATTTAAATTCAAAATTGCCAAAAGCGGTCGTCACGGGTTGTTGTGCATCGATATTCTGAACAAAACCCATATCTCAGAAAAATTTCTCAAAAATTTTGTCCGTTGGAGTGCAAAAATCAGCATTCTAAAAATAGAAATTGTTCAAGACTTGTCTAAACCAAGGCGAGTTTACAGTCATTCTTCGAGTTTTCCGAAATGGAGTACACTCCTAATGTTTTCAAGTCCGAATCAGTTCTCTTTCACAATTATATCAAAACAGCTGAGACAGACTTGCATCATGTCAAGCCGGTGTTCGATCTACATGCCTTTGGAGAGAGCAGGGAACACTTCAATCAAGAACACAGGACGATACGGACTTTCGCGGCGTCAATTCTATATCAGTTCAGGCGGGTTACGTAATGAAGCACATTAGAAAAGCATTACAACTTAGGCTACTAGGGAGATCCGGTCGGCCGGTGGTAGATTGATTTCGTCCTAAAAAGCGATATGGTCGAAGGTGTTTTCCACATTCCCGTGGCACGAAAACATTACCTCTTTCAAGGGATGAATGTAAAAGATGTGGAATATGCATAAAGATAAATACCAAGAAGATTGCGAGATGGATGAAAAGAAGCAGGTATTGCCAAGAATGTCCGGTGAGGAGAGAGTTCAAGGGCGAGTTTGCCATCATGTCGCGCACGCTCCATGGTCACTAGCTTTCGAGCGCCACAAGTTCCAACCTTGGATGAACACCATACCTCACATCATGAAGAAGACCGAGTTTTATGATTGGCCTACTTTGATTAGTGACTGCCTACATCAGCAAATAATAGAATATTTCCAGTTTCATGTATTCCACATGGTGTCATACCTAGTCTACCTGGTGGCCTATCAAGATCAATTGGAGGGTTGAACGAGGGATCGTTGGTACAACACATATATAACTATTATCCCGGTTGGAATTCCTTAAGAGTCGTTTACTTTCCCACCGAGGTGGTTGATGCTCTTCTTTTCATCAGCGAATTCGTCATAGAGATCCCCTCTCAGTATAGTCTTGAAGACGGTTCCTACGTCGGGCTTGAGGAGGTGCAAAATCAGTTCCAGAATGTTGTTCATAGTTGCAGTCCAGTTGGCGGAAGGATAGGCCATATTTCAGTGATGTCAACAAAGTTCGATAAAGCAGCCAATGAGATCGAAGATTTCCTGAGATCTATTGCAGATGCTGAAGATATTCTTGAAAAACGGTGTTTTGTTGTTGATGGCATAGATGCACCGAACCGGGACCCTGTCTCTAACTTCTAGCCCAGTTAATGATCGAGCTAAAAGCAGCTTTCTTCTAGAAGCTTTTCTTTCAGCTTTTCTTTCTATTCTTGGAATGAAATCATATCCATTCTTTGAGGATAGAAAGAAGATAAGATGTAATAGTTGAGAACAGCACTACGCTTTCTAGGGTTTTTATCTTTTCTAGATTTAGTAATAAAGCATACGTTGAGCAAGCCCTAGATTGTGAAAGCAAGGCGATTTTAGGGTTCCCTACTCCTCTGCTTTTCTATAAATAAGAGCCTTTGCTCATTTAGTTTTTAACCGTGCTAGTGAGAACAAAACGCTGAGCCTATTGTGCCTTCTATTTGTTGCTCAAGTATTGTTCATTTGTGTTGTGATAAACAAATTGTTGAGCCTCTTTAGCCAACAAGGAGTTAGTAAGATTGTTGTTTTCTATTGTGTTAAGAATAAGTTTGCAAGCCTCCTTAGCTGCAATTTCTTATTCAAGGCATGTTAGAAGTGAGCTTTGTTTTAGAGATTTGAGTAATAAAATCATGAGCCTCTTTTTCCTTGGTCTAAAATCTCAAATTTCCGTTATCAGTGTTCTACTTTTATGATCTTTATTTCAGCTTGCAGTGAAGTGTGTAGGTGTTCGTTGAAAGAGAGATTATTGAAGTATTTTTGTCAGAGAATCTACCTTGTTAATTTCTAACTTCTCTTGCTCTGCTATTACTTGAGAGGTTAGGAACGTCTTTAGTTTAAGTTAGTCGTAGTTGAACTTCTTATTTCAGAAAATCTCAGCTGCGGCGTTTGTGTTTAAAAAACCTTGTGCTCTAAGCTGATCAAAAGATAGGCAACTTAGTTTTAGTTTACTTTCTTTCAAACACCATCAGCAAGAGGGAGCTTCCCCTCCTAATTTGAAGAGCAGTTTATCTGTGCATAGCTGTCCGTTTTCAAATCCGCATTCCAGAGGTGCAAATTTAAGCATCCAACAAAGCACAATAAATTAAATTATTATTTTCCAAAGTTTAAATAAAAAAGTTCCCCTTTAATTTGGACCCATGAAGTTTTAAAATTCGGAAGATTTTAATCGTGGGAATTTATTTCGGATTTATTATGGACGGAAAATAAATTGTGCCTAGCCATTTTAAAGTGCTTACGTTGATTTTTCACGGATACTGGCGAAGTGAAATAATTTGTCAAATAAAATTAAATGGCAATACAATTAAATTTTAAATTTTAATTTGCCATTTTAAAAGCAGTGATATTTTTTTTAAAACTAAAGTGAATTTTAAAGTTTCTCGAAATTACTTTAGTCAGTTGAAGATAACTGGCAGCCGGGAGGGAAAGTTTAAATTTAAATCAAGGAAAGAATCTCCCAGATTAGCAAATTGCTATGACGACTGAATGATGATTGGGAATATTCTCTTTCAAAATCGGAAAATTTCTAAGTTATGGCGAAGAGAATTAATGGCATTTGCTAATTCAGGCGCCAGCTGTCAATTATAAAACTTCGGAGATTTTCATTTTCATTTCACACAATTCAAAGTTGAGATTCGTGCAGAAGAGCTGAAAGTTTTCGTTGAGCTGTGAATTTCTGAAGTTGCTGGAAGTTGAGTTGCTGAAGGCTGAAATTGTCTGATTATTTTTCTTAGTGCTGGAGGTCGAAATTGCTTGAGTTGCTCGGAGTTGCTGAGATTTAAAATCTTCCGAAGTTGCTGAGTATTGAGAGAATAAAATCTGAAGTAGAGATTGGAATTGCTGAAGAGGATTATTTCCCCAAATTGCTGAGAAGAGGTGAAGTTTAAATTGTTTTGAAGTTGCTGAAACTTGAAGTATTTTCTAAAGTTGACTTCTTCCCGAGGATTGAAATTATTGTGGCTGCAAATTGCTGAAGTTCGGAGTTTTAATTTTCGAAGTTTAAATTTATCGAGGTTTGAAGTTGGAGTTTTTCTGCTGGAGTTATTAATTTTATGTTCTTTTCGCAGCCAACTCCATTTGCCAGCCATCTCACGAGGTTTTTATTTTTTTTAAAGTTTGGATTGTAATGTTGCTTTTTTGTTTTGCAGATGGCTGAGAGTCGAAGAGCTGACGTTGCCGGAACAAGCAAGGCTGGAGCTAAGGCTGGAAATACTGAAGCTGGCAAAGAGAATGCTTCTAGGCAGGTGATTATCAAGAGTTTGAAGAAATCTTTTATTCCTGAGTCGAAGTTCGTCTCGAAGTTTGGAAACTTGACGGACACCAACCTCGGATCCTTCAATCTCGAGACTTTCAGAAGAAGGATATATGGACAAGGTGGCAATCCTCCGACGGCTACCTCACATAGCATGGTGACAAGTGGGTTGTACGATGCAGCTGGTTTCCCGCCGGCAGTCCGATGTCCAGAACTCATCATGGAGTGTGCGAACCATTACGACTCAGACAGCCAAACAATTGTTTCTCCGGAGGGCAAGCTGTTAGCTAACTTCACACCGGATGCAATTGGTGAAGCTTTCGGGATCCTGGCCACAGATAAGATGTTATATAAATCAAAGGAGAAGGCCGACAAGATGTATGCCACATCTTTCGATAAGTGCATGAAGAGAATCAATACCACCTGGATGAGGAAGCCGAAGCCGCCTGGCGCGAAGCTGCCGAAGTAGATCATCTCTGAAGAGCTAAATCAAGAATACTGCGACATTATCATGATGCTCAGTCGGGTCAATGGCAGCCCACAAGCGTATGTGTTCGAGCCATGGCTGTTTTTCTATATCAGCGTGGTGCTCGGAGGAAAGGTGGAAGTGAATTGGGCTCAGATGATAAGCGATAACATCAACGAGCAGTTTAAAAATCTGAGGAGAACAAGGACGTTCTATATGAGCTCGTATGTTATCTACATGTTGGCACGGATGACGAAGTACAAGGGGCTGGCATATCAGGAACCAATTGGGTGTGGCTTCAACCAGTTCAAGATTCATGAATCTTGTAGGCAGTTGCATCTCACGAACACTCCTCATTTCAAGAGGGTGAATGATGCCTTCACCATGTACATCACGAGGTCTCTTCAGGGGAGATTGCAGCAGAGGATATCCTAGGAGGCACAAGAATTTATCGAGGAGTATGGGTTTTGGTTTATCCAATTCCCCAAATTCACTTATCTGAGGCTGCCGAGTCACCATTCCTATGCGTACCGACTACTGAGGTACCCTACTGACAGGATGATCATGCTTGGGGTGTCTAGGCAACTGGTGGCCTATGACAAGATTATAAGAAGGAAAAAGAAGGGAGGTTTACACTTTCCTCTCGTTTTGGGAAATTCACTTGAGGAATGCCCTTCGTTGCAAGCAGCTAAGGAGGCGGAAGAGGAGCTGCAATTTTATCAACTTACGCTCCATACCAGCCGGCAGGACTTTGATCCTTGAGGAAAGATTGGCACTGTACAAGGTGAAGAGTACAGGCACAGGACCCACTTGGAAGACTTTTGGGCAAATGTGCAAGATGAAGGCGAGATTAGAAGAAGAACGTTCTCTAGATTGCCCCTAAAGTTGATCAGAGAATGCGAGGTGGTCCCAGTGCCTAATCAAGTTGAAGAAGATGCCAAACTCACGCACCTAGATTATGAGACAATAAAGAATATGCCAATTCCACCTCCGGATTGGGCCGAGCCAGAAATTGTAGACTTAGACACCTTGTCTATGCCTGTCATGACCTTTACGAGGAGTTGGGTGGACGGACATGTCCACAGGTTGAAAAGAAGATCTATCTCTCTCTCGTACAACCTTATGGGCAATCGGAGGCCACCGGTGTCAGCAAAGAAGAGGAAGCAAATCGCCCAAGCTTCAGAGCCGCAGCAGTAGGAAGAGCCAACTCAGCCTGAACTTGAGAGATCAGAGGAGACGTCACCCACTCGGTTGCTGGCTCAATCCTCTAGCGTACATGAGGTCTCAATGTTTGCGAATCAGAGAGGTAGAGCAAATGAGGAGCCAGAGGTTGGAGAGGTCAACCAACCGCTGCCAAGAGAAGTGGATAGTCAGAGCGCCAATGCTCCCGAGGGCGTTGATTAGCCAGATGAAGGAGAAGAGACAGAAACAGATATCTGCTTTGATTGTGCACTTGGGGCGGCTTTCGAAGAGGAAGATATTATAGAACTTGAGGATAGAGCTCATGGGGAGGACAGTCAGCGTATGGAGACGGATGAGCCTCAGCCAAATATCGCTCAGGAGGGAGTTCGTGAAGTGGAGGCAACTGAAGAGCAAACCCTCATTGTTTATGATGCTCAGCGTGATTGGCTCCCACGTGCAATACAAAGAGATCAAGAGGACGATGTTGACCTGGCAGTGGAAATGGAAGAACTTCTGAATAGAACAAGTAAGTCACCCAAGAGGAAGAGAGCCAGAAAGTATTCCCGGATGGAAACTAAAGAGGGTGGTTCACGCACTTTTCATGTAGCTGTTCCGAGGGAGGATTGTGACTTCGGTGATGTAATGCCGGAAAATTACACTGTCACCACCATTGAGTTAGGATGTCCTTCTGGGACTCAAGTTGTTGAGGAAGCAGAAAACTCCTTCCAGGCCCTAAAGGATAGGATGGTATGAAAGGAGGAAAAATATAAAAGATTGAAGGAGCATAGGGCATTGGTCGGATATGTGCAACATCTATCGCATCCTTGTGCTCAAGAGAGACCAGTAGTGGAAGTTCCACCTGAGTTGCCACGAGAGTCAATTGGTGGACTCGAGGAAATGAAGAGGGCTATTCAGGAAGGAGACAAATGGGTAGGCAGTGTTCGTGCTGAGGTAGAGAAATTCATAGGCGACCTCGTCTCCTCTTTTCAGAATGCTTCAGGTATCCTCTCGCTCTTGGAGAACGTTGAGCAGGCTTGGGGTGACACTCACATATTCCAAGACAAGACTATCCCTCGCCTCGCTGCTTTGATGCGCATACCCACGCAGACTCTGGTCGATGAAGGGGTGATCTAGGCTGGGGACATATATGATTTTCTTGGGTGGCATTCAGCTGCATTCACAGGCAAAGGCTTCTTCGACATGGAAGCAACAGAGTCTTCAAAGATACGGAGGGAAATGAAGAATATTCAGGAGAGCATCTTCAATACGTTGGATGCATTATTTGCCAAGAGGTTGACTCTGAAGGAGGTAGAGATAGATGGTTTAAAGGCAAGGTTGCAGCCTTTCTTCTCCGAGATGCGGAGGTTTTCTCAGCTTGACTTCGAGAACATTTCCACGTTCTCAGCCATCATTCAGAGCACGCAGGAGTCGATTGAGAGCTAGAGGAAGTCATGTGATCGGCATGAGCAGATGGTAGCTATTTTGGAGTATCAGCTCAATCTTACTCCAACAATTTCAGAGGAGGAAGTTGACGAAGTGCTGGCCCGGTTCATAGCTTACGCGGTCAGAGAGAAGGACAATGGAAACAGAATCTTGGATGAGAATCTTCTGGAGGGATAGTGGGCATTAATTGCCCATAGTGGTCAAGGAGGAATCTTCTATTTTTTTACTCATTAACGACGCCACTCCTCCACCTTCTGGTGGTTTTTAGGGCAAATCTTATCTAAGGTTTTGTGGCTCAATCTGAGCCATTCATTGTACTTTGATCTAGACCATTCATTGGATTGGCCAGCTATATAAAGGGGAGTCCCCTCATTTGTACACTAGTTAGTTAGCTATTTAGTCAGTTGGATATCAAATCAAGTTAGAGATTTTCGAGAGTTAGAATAGTTTTCATTGCGTTGTTTGAAGGAGAAGGGGAATTCTCCCTTTGAGAATTTTTGTAAGAAATTGTCACGAAGGCTAATCATAATAAAAGCATTTCATTGATGGTGAACTCAACTTTTGTTGTGAGTAGTTTGTGAGGTTTCTTCTTCCTTCGACTTCAAGTAGGACTTAATTTTCATGCAAATAGTTAGTTATGGGTGTTTACGTTTGATGTAAGTGAACTTCTTTAGTCCATACCACTAACAATCTTACTGATGGTAAGTTTGTCCTACATGGTCAACTGGAAAACTTTTATACTTAACTTCAGTCAAAATTCATGTGTAGCTATGCATCGTTGAATCGTGATTTGAACATCCTTTTTCTCCTTTGAAGATTGCACTAACCTTGTCGAAGCTATCCAACAGGAGGCTAGACAATGTTTGGTTGAAGTTCATTGAAATTAAGCTTAACACCCCTTGCATTTAGGTTAGAATTTAGACCTTCTAAACCTTGCATCCATTTTAATTCCGCACACTTTTGGTTAGTTTTAGGAAAGCTCACACTTCAAAGCTAAATCATTCACATGAAAATCCCCTTCAAAGCATCTATTTACTTTTTCTTGCAAGTATCTTGAACAATTGTGTAAGTCCCCTCGTAAAAATAGCAAAATCACATCAAGCCAACTGAGGGTATTCTATTGCATTATCGGAACCTTGGAGTTGAAAGCATGAACTCACTCACAATCTTAGCATGCTGAATACTTTGTTCAAGAGAGGATAGAGTATCCGTTGGGAAACTTTATTCTGTGTTGGTGTGGTCGTAAAAATCACATCAACAGGTTGCTAAAAAAATTTCTAAGTGTTTGATCCACCTCCATACTTCAAATGCGCCCACAAGGTTATGGAGGTCAAGAAAATTTCTAAGTAAAAGTTTCATCCCTCACCATAGGTGAAATGCGCCCTCAAGCTTGAAAGGTTGATAAAAAAATTCTAAGTCTGAAAGATATCCTTCTCCATGTGCCAAAAGTGCCCAAGTCAACTGAGTTCAAGGTAAAATGTTGACTTCCACCTCTACCCTTTGAATGCGCCCACGCTAGAGATAAGAGTGGGAAAAGTGACTAGGGCGTTGGAAAATCCACCTCAAAGTGCTAAATGCGCCCAAGTCTAAGATGGCTAAGAAAAAGTTTCTAAGTGTTGGAAACTAGGAGTTGCCCACCCCAAATGTGCCCAGCTCAAGAGGGGAGATGGAAAAGGTTTCTGAGTGGTGAAAATTGAAGGTCATACCCTTATATGCGCCTTTGAAGAAAGAGATATTTGGAGGTGAAGTTTGAATTTTTTCTAAGTGTCAAAACTTGAAGTAAGCCATGTGTAATGCGCCCAAACTTGAAAAAGGACTTAAAATTTTCTAAGGCGTAAAAATATCACCTCTAGAGGGAAGTACGCCCAAGCTTGCTGGGGGATGAGGAAATTTGCTAGGGCATAGGGAAGTTGATAGGAAAGAGTCAAAATGTGCCAGCTTCATGAGATTGAAGAAAATTTTCAAAGTTGAGCAAGAAAATACTCACAGGGATGAAGAAATGGATTAAATTTCATGAAGAATTATTCTTCTAAGGTTCAAAATTCAAAAATTAAATGAACCCGTTTGTTGTATACCCATGAATCCGACAAGTTCTGTGGAAAATTTTCTTTTGGGTATTGAAGATCTTCGGCAAGGAATGGATTTAAAAGTCTTCCACAGTTCATTGAAGCCTTTAGGATGGAGATTTTTGATGGGCACTTAAATAATGAATTTCCTAAGTAAAAGTTTGAAAAATTTTCTAAGGCAAGAAAGGAAAAGATGTTGAAATATGTTGCACCTAGATAATTTTTGATCAAATTCTTTATGAAAGCATTTTTCTCGAGCCTGAGTTGGATGAAATATCAGAGTGAAGTACGCCCAAGCAGAATACAAGATGGGTTGGAAATTTGGCTAAGGCATGAAGAATTTGAGGATGAAGTTGGCTAGAGAAAACGATGAACCCTTGGAAGTTAAAGCGTGAAAATCAGGTGAGTAAAGTGGATTTATATTATTAAGTGTTTTGATGCTCTTCTTCTATCTGTTTTGTAGGATGAACATCGAGGCCATAGCACGATGACTTGAAGTGATGAAGCACGATGACATTTCAACCTCGAAGGAAGAAAAAGTTGCAAGGAATGGCTAAGCGTTGAGACCTAGTATGTGCCCAACTCAAGTGGCAAAGATGAAATGTTTTCAAAGCTCAGGATATAGAAAAAAGTGGAAACCCAAGCAGGTACTTCAAAGTTGAAGAATAGCATCAAGGAGGAAAATCGTCATCAAGCAACAGGTTGAAAAGTTACAGCCTTGAAGTTTCAGATCGAGAATGTGCCTGCCGTACTAGTCCAGCAAGTTGAAGTAGTGTGAACACGTTTCAAAACAGGAATCTTCTGGAAGATGATGGATGTTAGTGGCTCATTTATTACCCCACTCCTCTTGGTGGCGGTTTTTAGGGTGAATCTTGTTTAGGGCTGAGGTGGCACGATTTGGGCCATCCAACCGATTGTAATCTGAGCCGTTCGTTGGACTTGGCCAGCTATATAAAGGGGCATCCCTCCTCATTTGTACCTTCATGAGACATTAAGTTAGACAGTAGACATAGAGTAGAGGGACAACTTAGAAGTAGCATAGCGTAGATTGATAGAGTAGTTTGAAGAAGAAGGAAAGTTTTTCCTTTAAAACTTTGTAAGAAATTGTTGTGAACACTCTCCCAATAAAAAGAATTTTCATTGATGGTGAATTTCGTCTTTTGTTGTGAGTATCTAGCAAGGTTTCTTCGTCCTTCTAATTCAAGTAGGATTTTACAGTAAGGTAGGATAAATTTCATTTCATGCAAGCAGTAGATAGTAATTGTGGAATGTGGTCTTCAATTTGAGCAAATTTCATCTATCCATACCACTAGTGTGTTCGCTGATGGTGAATGCGCCTTGTGTGGTCAACTGGAATATCGTGTACTTAACTTTGATCATGATTTGTATGTTTATATGCGTCGTTGTGATGGTATTTTCATGCTAAGTTGTGATCTAAACACCTTGAGCTACTCCTTTGAAGATTGCACCGGTTCTGTGGAGGCTGTCCGAAGCGAGGCAAAGCAGAGCTTGATTGAAGCTTGTGAGAGTTGATCGCCATGTCCCACGCCTTAGAGTAGATTAGAGCTTTCTTATCCCTACAACCATTTTAAATTCAGTACTTTCTGGTTAGAATAGGAAACCTGTGCTTCATAGACAAACCTTTCGAGCATTCGAATTCCTTTCTCCGCTGCTGAGCAATTCCGTAAGTCTCCTTGAAATACCAGCAAATCACATCGAGCCAACTGAGACTATTCGCATTTAAGGAACCTTGGAGTTGAACGCACGAACTCTCTCGCAATCTTAGCGTGCTGGATACTTTGATCAAGAGAGGATAGGGTAGCCGTTGGCGACTTTATTCTGCGTTGGTGCGGTCACGAAAAAGACATCAACAAGTCGGAGATTGCAGATTTGGACACGCTTTGTATACCAGTCATGACTTTCACCAGAGCATGGGTTGAAAGGCATGTGAGCAGATTGAAGAGTAGGTCAATTCCTTTGACCTACAACTTGATGGGAGATCATAGGACGCCGACTACTAGCAGGAAGAAACAGGTTACACGAGGTCCATAATCTTGAAGGAAAGAGCCAGTTTAGCCGGAGCCTTCGAGAGTTGTGGTAGAGTCACCTACGCCATTGGAGACATGTTGGCGTTTAAATTCGCACCTCTGGAATGCGGATTTGAAAACGGACAGCTATGCACAGTAAACTGCTCTTCAAATTAGGAGGGGAAGCTCCCTCTTGCTGATGGTGTTTGAAAGAAAGTAAACTAAAACTAAGTTGCCTATCTTTTTGGATCAGATTAGAGCACAAGGTTTTTTAAACACAAACGCCGCAGCTGAGATTTTCTGATAAGAAGTTCAACTACGACTAACTTAGACTAAAGACGTTCCTAACCTCTCAAGTAATAGCAGAGCAAGAGAAGTTAGAAGTAGCAAGGTAGATTCTGGAAGGCAAAATGCTGCAATCTCTCTCAACAAACACCTACACACTTCACTGTAAGCTGAAATAAAGATCATGAAAGCATAACATAGATAACGGAAATCTGAGATTTTAGACCAAGGCAAAAGAGGCTCATGATTTTATTACTCAAACCTCTAAAACAAAACTCCCTTCTAACATGCCTTGAATAAGAAATTGCAGCTAAGGAGGCTTGCAAACTTATTCTTAACACAATAGAAAACAGCAATCTCACTAACTCCTTGTTGGCTAAAGAGGCTCAACAATTTGCTTATCATAATACAAATGAACAATACTTGAGCAACAAATGCATTTAATAGGCTCGTTTGTTCTCATGGCGGTTTAAACTAAATTGAGCTGGCTGAATAACAACTTGCTGCAATTCAGACCATGGTGCTATGACAATAGCTTAGTTAAAAGAAACTAAATGAGCAAAGGCTCTTATTTATAGAGAAGCGGAGGAGTAGGGAACCCTAAAATCTCCTTGCTTTCACAATCTAGGGCTTGCTCAGCAAGCAAGCTTTATTACTAAATCTAGAAACAAGATAACAACTAAAACCCTAAAAAGCAGAAAAAGCGGGAAACGCCAACTATTACATCTTATCTTCTTTCTATCCTCAAAGAATGGATAAGGATGATTCCAAGAATAGAAAGAAAGCGGGAAAGAAAGCTTCTAGAAGAAAGCTGCTTTAAAGCTCGATCACATCCGCTAGGAAGTCTGAGATTGTGTCTCGGTTCGGTGCATCTATACCATCAACAGCAAAACACCGCTTTTCAAGAATATCTTCGGCATCTGCAATAGATCTTAGGAAATCTTCAATCTCATTGGCCGCTTTATTGAACTTTGCTGACATCATTGAAACATGACCTATCCTTCCGCCAACTGGGCTGCAACTATGAACAACGTTCTGGAACTGATTTTGCACCTCTTCAAGCCTGACACAAGAACCATCTTCAAGACTGTACTGAGAGGGGATCTCTATGACAAATTCACTGATGAAAAGGAGAGCTTCAACCACCCTTTGCCTGTAGGTGATGAATTCTTCAGATATCCTCTCATAGGTTTTAACTTTGAAAACATGACGTTCTCTCCATGCAAGGATTTGTCTTTTATGCTCCTTTGAAACTGCTGAACCGTAAGCTGTGTCTAAATCAGCAATGATAATCCCATGCCTAGGTTTTACTTCAGCCAGTGTTTGTTCAAATCCACGGATGCTTTGGCCGAGTTCATGGCGTTTTCTCTCAAAGCTGGAACATCCAGAACCCAAGATCTCCTTCCCTCTGACAATGAAGCTCTCGATCCACTCCTGAGTCTCTTTCCCACATATGACCAGCTGTCTTAGCTGATGATGATCAGCTGGTGTCTCTAAGATCTGGGGCAGCAACTGAGTTGTTTGTGAAGAACCACGAGCAAGGTTAGAAATAAAAAGCTTAAGCTGCTGATTTTCGGCCTTGAGGGCTGCCTTGTCTTCTCCATCTTTCAACACTCTTTCATGTAGGTTTTCGGATACAACTTTGAAGAGACTCAAATCTGCATGTCTGGTATTTCTACCAAGATTAGCCTTGACCATTACAAAATCATCCATGTTCACCTCATCTCTATTCTTATCTTCTGGAGGCACAGCAGTCTCTACAACAATCTCGTTATCAGGATTCCTATCAAAGTGAACTTGCTTCTTTTCCTTCTTCTTAGGAGGTTCCTGATAAATATTATCGAGATCATCAACACTCACTTGATATGAAGGCCTTCTCCTAACCCTTCCTAAGGAGTTCTCAAGCCAAGACACCGTAGTATCTTTACTAACTTCCTCAGGAGGTACTGCTGCGATCTCTTCATCATCTTAGATATCAAGATCAATATGAATTGGTGACGAACCCGTCAAAGGTACAGGAACATGTGTTGAAGGTGGCTCCTTTGCTTCATTCTGAGGTATGGGCTCGTCAAGAGGAACTTCTGAATCAACCGTAGGCTGTTCCTGTATGACTATGCCTGAGAAATCCAACCTTCTCTTTACATTTTTATTGGATCTACATCCTTTGACGCCATCTTGAGACTGACTTTTACCCTTTCCTTTTGACTGTGCTGTAGAAGAAGAGGGAATTATCCTTGGCGGCTCTGCTACTGGAATAGAGTTCTTCCTTTTAAGCACTAAGAAAACCTTACTATACTCCACGACTTGTCTTGTTCTGTCTTCAACTGAAAGAGATTCCTTGTTTGCCCAATTAACTTGTGGAAGAGGCTGATCCTCGATTCTTTTCTGAGTGTACATTGGTAGAAGAACATCTTCATCATCATCAGAGAGCCCTTCTATATCTTCATTTAAGCAATCTTTCATCTGATGGAGAGTTAACCTGCTATAGTTACGCCTTCGCACTTCAAACTCATCTGCACAGTTAGCCCAAAAATCTTCAAGTGCGGGTATATGATTGTAATTCTTTTCCAACCGGCCAGCGTAGACACCATGAGGATCAAATGGCCGCCTCTCACTGTAGGGTTTGAGACCGAATTTATCTAATTCTTCTCAATTGTCTTGGCATGCAGCAGTGCATGTATAAATACCAACCCTAATGGAAGTGAAGAGAGGGGTTTCTTTCTTTCTCAAGGCGTACTGGACACCGTGAGAGCTTACCTCAAGAATTCCATGAAGATAACCTCATCTGACGGATACCTTGGCAACATGAGCGGGGCACCTGAATAACCATAAACCCTGAGATAGGTAAAGGTAGGAAACTGTATAAACCAATCCGCCCATTCTGCCATTGCTGCCCTAGCAACTGAAGATATGCGGACGTGCAATTCATTGTCTAAGTCACGCACTGTGTACATCAAGAATGCCTCGTTCACCCTTTTGTAGTGGTGCAGCGACTTTGTGAATTCCAACTGGGGATAATAATTATATATGTGTTGAACGCTCAAAGATCCCTCGGTGTTCAATCCTCTGAATTGACCTTGATAGGCCACCAGGTAGACTAGATATGACATCATGTGAAATACATGAAACTGGAAATATTCTGTTATTTGTTGATGTAGGCAGTCACTAATCAAAGTAGGCCAGTCATAAAACTCAGTTTTCTTCATAATGTGAGGTATGGCATAAAACATCCAAGGTTGGAACTTGGTGGCATCCTCGGAACCAGTGACCCTGTTGAGCAAAGTGATGATGATGGCAACCTCGTCCTTGAACTCCCCTCGCCCGACATTCTTGGGCAATGTCTTATGTTTTTCTTTCATCCATCTCTGGGCAATCTTCTTGTTGTATTTGTCCTTATGCATATTCCACATCTTTTCACATTCATCCCTCGAAAGAGTTACACTTTCAGGCCATGGGGGAATGGAAAAACACTTTCAACCAATAGCCGAGGCTTTTAGCTGCAAATCAACGCCATGTATTTGGATCTCCCTAGTAGCGGGTTGTAATGCTTAATGCAAGCGATTACAGAACTCAAGACTCTGGCCCGATATAGGAATAGAGGCTGCTGCGAGGAGTCCAGAATGACCCAGGTTCTTGATCGAAGTGTTGCCTGCTCTCTCCAATGGATGAAGATCGAATACCGGCTTGACATGATGCAAGTCTGTCTCAGCTGTTTTGATGTAATTGTGAAAAAGTGCTGATTCGGACTTGAAAACATTAGGAGTGTGCTCCATTTCAGAAAACTTGAAGAATGACTGTAAACTCGCCTTGGTTCAGACAAGTCTTGTGCAATTTCTATTTTTAGAATGCTGATTTTTGTGCTTCAACGGACGAATTTTTGAGAAATTTTTCTGAGATATGGGTTTTGTTCAGAATGGTGATACAAGACAACCCAGATCGTCCGTTTTTGAAAATCTTGAATTTTGACTGAAAAAGCAGCAAACCCTAATTTCTTCAATTTTTCCCAAAAAAAGCTGGCATCTGGGTTTTGTTCAGAATATCGTTAGAAATGGACCCAGTTGATTGGATTTGCAAAACTCTGACGTTTGATTGAAAAAGCAGCCAACCCTAGGTTTTTGGAAAAAAGCTGCGATATGGGTTTTCTTCAGAAGACTGATTGGAAAGGACCCAGATGGTTGAATTTGAATGCACTGAGGTTTTCACTGACATGCAAGATAAAAGCACTTGCTGCAACTTGATGAAGTTCTTGAAAAATTCTTCAGAAGATAGAGGCAAAAAGACCCAGATGACTGAAAAATTGAAAGCCTTGGCCTCCTGCTTGAAAAACTTGATCTTCTGGAACAAAAAGCTTGAAAGAACAATGGTTTATGCTTGCTGGTCTGAAAAATCTGATGTAAAACCAGCAACTATGGATTCTTGAATCACAAAAATTTCTCAAACTTGCTGCTCCAACTTTCTCCTCTGGATGCTACCTGCAAAAATAATGAAAAATACATTGAAAAGAAGTGTTAAATAGACTTAGGTTTTGATTTTAGGTTTTGCTTTTTTTCTGCTTTTATTTCAAAACCCTAAATCTTATCTTCTCAAGTTTGGACGCCATCTTCCTCTTCTCATAATTTTGAAAATTTGAAAATCTCAAAAAAAACTTCTAAGGCATGATATTTTGGGCACCTTTCTCCTAGGGGCGCTCAACTTCACCAGACTTAGTCAAAATTCTCACTTTTTCAACCTTTCATGATTTTGACACGCCACTTCGCCACCGATTTCCCGTTGACTGACTGACTCGACAGGCGAGCTAAGTGATTCAAGGCGAAGCCTGATTGATTCTAAAAAAAACGTTCTGGAGGCACCTCTGGCTAAAAACTTGATTTCGACCTCCGAATTCATGGGAGGCTTTTCCTTCTAGGGGCGCCCAGTTTCACCAGTGTTAGCCATTTTTCCTGATTTCCAAGTTCTTCCTTCTCCCTTTGATCTTCTGGTGAATCTTCGATTCCGGGAGCTACGTTGATCGGACTGACTGTCTGAGTGTTTCGTTGGATAGCCAGACTGATTTTGGCGAGGCCTTCTTGGACGTTACTTCTGCAAATTCCATCATTTGGAGGCTTTAAAATTTGGGCGCCCTTCTTCAACTGGGGCGCCCACTTCCATCAGACTTAGAAAATTTTCCAATTTATTCAAGTCCCTCACTTCTTCAGATGACCTTGTTGGATCTTAAGCTCCGGGCGTCGGATTGCTAAATGGCTGTGCTCATTGCGAAGCTGATGGAGAATAAAGGGGGGTCCTCTGGAGACACGTTTGTCAAAAAGTGAAATTTTACCCTTCAAAAGGTTGGGCGCCTATCTTGACTGGGGGCGCCCAGTTTACCAACACTTAGTTTATTTTTTGACTTTTTCACTTTTGCTTTGAATTTCTCTTTTTACCTCTCGTCGGACCTTCTGTTCAGCCTTTTGAATCTGATGGCTGCGAGCTCCGTTTGTCGTGCTGAATAGCTCACTGCAAAGCCAGTTGAATTCTGAAGACATCCGTTATAGCTTCGACTGCAAATTCCTCTGTCTGCATCCTTGAAAAGTTGGGCGCCTTTCTCTTCTTAGGGCGCCCAGTTTCTCCAGACTTAGAAAAATTCATAATTTATTCAACTTCAAGTTTCAGATTTTCACTTCATACCTTCTACTTTGACTTGAATTTGCCGGAAACTGGATCATCGGATGCTCTGACGGGGATATCCATCGCGAAGGCGTGGCCCGAACAGCTTCTGTGGAGATCAAACCCTAATTTCTGTCGGTGCCCTAAAGGTGGAAACCTTTCTTCAACTGAAATTGAAACCCTAGCGGAGACTTAGAAAATTTTCGCTGACTTTTCGAGATTTTTCTTCCTCGATCCTCATGCATGTTCATCATTTCATCCACTTCTGCTGGAAGTTTGAATGCTAAAATTAGCTGTGATGGGATGACCTCCATTGATGACCGGAACTCGGATATGCTTGAAAGGTAGATGAATTGATGGGGAAAAGCCCGATTATTTAAGATTATTTGCACCGGCTGATCACAGGACACATTTTGAGCCAATCAAAAATCGGATTAGGACCACAATGGGATAACTTTCTATTTTTTAGAAAATTTTGCGATTATCAGTTTGAAAGAAACCCAAAAAACCCAGGAAAACTTTACTGTTGAAAATTTCTAAAAATAGCGAGTTTTCCTAAAATTTAAGGGATGGCTTGAGATGCAGGTTTTGTAGGTTAAAGGTATGTGAGACCAGTCGTCCCAGAAATTGAAAATTTTGTGTTTTAACCCTCCATGCAAGACATGCACACCCAAATTTTGACCTTTTTGACTGATTTGACAAGACTTTTACTCATTTCTTCAAAATGTCTAAGTGTAACAAAAATTTTAATTTTGGGGTACAACAAGACACATTCTCCAAGCATACAGGAGGTTTCACTATTTGCTGATTAGAGAAATGCATTGAATCAGGAGCAGGAATTACATGAGAAAAATCAGCTACCAAGAAGAGAATCAGTTGGCCAGAGTGTCAATGCACCCACTAGAGATGATTAGCAGGAGGAAGATGAGTAAATTGCCACTGATACACACTTCCAGTGTGAGCTTGAGGCGGCCCTAGAGGATGCAGTTTCAGGAGATACTCAGCCCATAGAGGCCAATGAGCCTCACCAAAATGAATTTAGAGAAGTCCATGAGGAAGAAGCAAGAGACGAGCAACTGTTTGATATACAGCATGTGGTACCTGATTGGCTTAGAGATAGAATGAGAAGGAGCCCCAGTGAAAAGGCTAATCCAGCGATAGAGATGGAGGAACTTTTGAGTAGGATCACTGCGCCTCCAACTAAGAAGAGAGCTAGGAAATTTTCGAAGATCTCAACAGATGAGGATGGCTCTCATAGCCTTCACGTAGTTGTGCCAAGGGTTGATTGTGACCGAGATGAGGCTATACCGGAGAATTATATGATCACAACCATGGAGTTGGGTTGCCCCACAGGTGCACAGATCATTGAGTGTGATAACTCCTATTAGGCGCTTAAGGAAAGATTGCTCAGGACTGAAGGCAAGTACAAGAAATTGAAGAGGGAGCATAAAACTTTGATTGGCCACATGCAACATTTGTCTCGTCCTTGTGGGTAGGAGATTCCGACAATTGAGCTTCCAACTGAGTTATCTAGAGCCTTAGTTAGTGGCTTGGAAGATTTGAGGAAGATGGCGCAGGAGGCAGACAAATGGGTTGCAGGTGTTCGTGTCGAGACAAAAAAGTTCATGGAAGATCTTGCTCATGCTTATTAGCAAGCTTCCGACATTCTGGCACAGATGGAGGCAGTTGATCAGGCCTGGGGTGATGCTCATGTCTATCAGAGCAAAGTTATTCAGCGTTTGGAGGCATTAATGCATACTCCTTTGTAGATGTTGATTGATGGAGGAGTGATTCAGGAGGGTGATAGGTACGATTTTATCGGTCCGGTACTCTTCAGTAGTCACAAACTGTGGTTTCTTTGATGCAGCGCAGGCGGATTCAGTTTGAGTCAGGAAGGCTATGACGAACATTATTGATGGAGTCCTAAACACCTTGGAGGCAATCTTTGCTAGGCAGCTGAATTCTGATGAGGTGACTACTGATGGATTGAGGAGTAGGTTGCCACCTTTCTTTGTTCAGAACGACTTCGAGAACACCTCCACTTTCTCCAGTATTATTTAGAATACACAAGATGCTCTAGTTGCTTGGAGAAAGTCTTGTATACGGCACGGGCAGGTGGTCACGATGTTGGAATTTCAGCTTGATCACATTCCGCTGAACTCAGTTCAGGAGGTTGAGGCTGTGCTCGCCAGGTTCATTGATTTTGCAGCCAGGGAGAAGGAGAATGGAAACGCACTTCTGGAAGATGACCTTCTTGAAGACTGATTGTGGGCATTAATTGCCTTTGCTATTTCGGGAGTGAGTGGGAATTTTGTGATTCATTTATTGTACCACTCCCCATTCTGGCAGTTTTTAGGGTTAGGGCTAAGGTGGCTTAATCTAAGCCATTCATTTGATTGTAATTTGAGCCGTCCATTGGACTGGGCTATCTATAAAATGGGCATCCCCCCTCATTTGTACTCATTAGATTAGATAGTAGAAATTAGATCTGAGAGTAGACATTTTGTTAGAACAGAGAGATAGTTTGATAGCTTAGCATAGTTTTGATAGCTTAGCATAGTTTGGAGGAGAAGGAAAGTTTTCCTTTGAAAACTTTGTAAGAGATTGTTGTGAAAACTATCATAATAAAAGATCTTTCATTGATGGTGAAATTCATCTTTGTTATGAATAGCTAGTGAGATTTCTTCACCCCTTCTACTTTGAGTAGCGTAAAGTAGTTTAAAGTAGCGTAATTTTCATTTCATGCAAGTAGATGTTAGCTGTGGACTTGTGGTGTTAATCAAGGTAGCTTCATTTTAATCCATACCACTAGCAGCTTGCTGAC
>VDFB02077316.1:0-15917 GCA_007258455.2 Sequoia sempervirens
AGAGAGAGAGAGAGAGAGAGAGAAAACCCAAAGCCAAAAGACCAGAATGGAGCAAAAATTAGGGGTCCCCATCTAGAATGGGGCAATGTGTGAAAAGGTCACAACACCATTCAAATCTATCTAGTTGAGGAAATACTTTAAGCTATTATAGTCTATCTTAACCAAAAATATGCCACCAAGGTACTACTTGAACTTAAATAATGCATACATGATGTCTAACATTTCCTTATCATAAATTAAGAACCTTATTTCAGCTTCCCTGAGTTTAAGGCTCTCAAATGCAATTGGGTGCTTGTTCTACATCAATATGACTCTAATCCCTTCCCTTGAAACATCACACGCTAGCACAAAGGGAAGTGAAACATCAAACCATGCGAAGGCTCCATTTTTAGTAAAATCAGTTAAGGTTGTTGCTAGCTGTGAGAAACCCTTAATAAACCTCATTTAATAGCTATGGAGACCAAAAAATTCTCTTAGTTGATTCTAGGTCTTTGGTAGAGGCCATCCATAAATTTTTTTATCTTCTCTTGATCTACCTAAACTCCCTAAGTACTAATGACATCCCCCAAATACAAGATTTTTGTCATACCGAACTCTCATTTGGACTCTTTTGCAAATAATGCTTATGCTTATGGGCTGCCCAAAAAATTATTTAAATGTCTTAAATGATCATCCCATGTCCTACAATAAATGAGGCATCAAAGAATATCAGCACAAACTTCCTCAATTGTTTGTTGAAAAATTGATTCATGTAGGATTGAAAGATGGTTGGAACATTAGTCAAACCAGATGGCATGATTAGGAACTCATAATGCTCAAAGTAGCACTTAAAAGTTGTTTTGTGGATTTCTTTATCCTTGGTTTTGATCTAATACTACCCTAATTTGAGGTCTATCTTGGGGAAACAGACTGCACCATGTTGTTAGCAGTATATTTTACTTTGTTGTCGGCCGTAGTCAGCCAATTGCTAATAAAACTATAGATTAGTAAGAATAATACATGTCATGTACTTCGGGTAATCAAGTCCCGATTAATGTTAATGTTGTTATGAAGTGTCATGTCGGTTGGTTATCTAACCACCGCCGAACGTTATATGTAGTCTGTTGGGATAGTCAGGAGATAGTTGTGTGCCAATGGTTATATTGTTAAGCACTGCTGATACTCTTGGATTGTACATGATATTTCTGATAATGAATAAAGTTTCTGGCATTCAACCATGATGTCTTTCTAGTTACTGTTTTATTCTATATTTTGCACATGACTAGTTTGCCAGTAGTACGTAAGATTTGAATTACATTCCGTAGGCAAACATTTGGCGCTGTTGCCTGAACGGACTAGGGCATCACCTGCCATGGCAGCGTAATGGGTCAACCAACGGAAGAACCTGTAAACGCTAATGAGGAACGGGAAGACTCATTAACAGAAGATCTGGTAAATTTGTGGAAAATATCGTTACATGACCACGTACGTAGGGAATCCCACATTCGGGAGATTCCTGAGGAAGTCATCTGGGATCGGTTGGAAGTAAATGACGAGGTGAACCACCTCTTGAATCGCATGCCCAGGTTACTGGCCCACCATTTCATTATCCCGCAGGATTTGCGTGAAGAAGAGGATCGCGAGCGCCGAAGGCAGCAAATCGTACAACATTGCGAAGACAGAACCAAACGTGATACTAGTCGGCGCCGTACTTCCGGCAACCAGCAATGATTGCTTAAACTACTAATAAATGCCCGTACGGCCGAACAAAGACAAGCATCGAGTACCTAACAGGCACGGGACTTCAGAAGAGCAAGTTCGACGATCACTCAGGCTGCAAGAACAAGAAACCAGCGAAGACGACTAAAGCAAGTCGGTAAGGAATTGGATGATGATTTAATTGAATTAAATCAGAGCATTAAAAGAAAAATGAAAAGTATGAAAAAATTAAAAAATTAGAAAAAAAGAAAAGAGATGAAGAGAGAGAAAAAAGAGATGAAGAAAGGAAAAATGGAAAAGAAGAGAGAGGGGATGAGAGAGAAAATGAACGACATAAGAAAAAATTAAAAATTATCAAAGGAGTGAAATGGGGAAAAATAGAGAGAATTAAAAAATTGAAGGGGACAAATAAAAGAAATTTGAAGGGAGACAAAGGTGAGTTATATAAAAAAGTACGAAGCAATATTCTCATCAAGCATATAGTACGATGTATGGTCAAGCTCAGGAAGGCAAAGGCGAAAGGAGAGAGATTCGACAAGAATTCACTGGCCAAATCAGTCGCACAAAGGAAGGACGGACGAAGCAAAGGGAAGAAGCCCGTACGTCCATCACAGGAGGCACCTCCGTACGATGTACGAACAAGGAAGAACTCAGAAGGAAATCACGTACAACACACCAATCAAAGCCACGTACGGATTGCTGGAGGAGAAGAGGTCGTACGACGGACAAAAGAAAATAGTGTAAGGAGCTTGGAAGGGAACCTCGTACGGGCCAGAAGAAATCCGTACATTGGGAGACAAGCCATACGAGTGCTAGAGGAGGAGGTCGTACGGTATCAACAGAAACACACAGTACGTTGTCATGTGAAAAGAAAATTAAAATTGCAAGCGCCAAGTCGACAAAGAAGGGCCACGCCAGCAATCAAACCCCTCATTGACAAGGTCGTACGCACAAAGCAGAAGGTGAAGGTCGTACGGTTGAAAACCAAGGCGAAGGCAAAGTTAATACACAGGAAGAATTCCGTACGCATTCAAGGAGAAGCCGTACGCTTGACAAAGGAAGCCGTACGCTTGACAGAAGAGGATGCCATACGCTTGACAAAGTAGGCCGTACGCTTGAAGGAAGAGGATGTCGTACGCTTGACAGAGGAGGCCGTACGCTGGAGGAAAGAGAAGTCCGTACATGTAAGGAAAAGCGAGGCTGTATGTAGTAGGAAGAAGAAATCCGTACGATGGGAGGAGGAGAAGGCCATACAGCGGAGTGATGAGAATAAATCCGTATGCTGGGAAGAAACGGTCGTACAGTGGATAGATAAGAAGAGGGTTGTACGGTGGCAAATTAGAAGAATTCCAAAGTACGTACGATAGAACTTGAAGAGGGTCGTATGCAAGTGCTATTTGAAGGCCGTACGATTAAGTAAAAGCAAAAGGAAAAGCTTTGTACGCCCAAAACAAAAGGAGACCGTACGCAACAGAATAAGAAGCACTGTACCAAACCAGAAAGAACGGCATAAGGAGGCCGTACGGATCAAGGAGAAAATCGTACGTACCAAATAAAAAAAGACTGTACCAAGTATTGAAGTTTGTAAAAGGCAGGCCGTACCAAGCATCGACCTGGAGAAAGTAATGTTTAAGAAAAACAATGCAAAATTTGTATTTTTCGGCTTCATCAGCACTATTCAGAACCTGTGGAAAAGCCATGAAAATGAGGTGCCCCTCAACCCCGCTGGGGGCGCTGCCCCCAGACCCCCGCAAGGGGCGCTGCCCCTTGACCCCGTTGGGGGCGTTGCCCCCAGACCCCCATCAGATTTATTGGAATTGCCAATTTGCAATACAACTAGCCATCATAGTACAGTTACAAGAGCAGTTAGCAGCCAAGCAAACGAGAGTGGCAACTCTCGAGGAGAAGTTGGCAGAGAGGGATAGAGTATTGGGTCAGTTGATAGAGAATGATACCCAGGTGGCCGATGCACAACAACTTTCAGCACTGAGGGAGAATCAATTACAAGAAAAGGACGAGGAGTTGGCATGTTTTGTTTTCAGTCGTCTGGAAGACGACTTCTTTGTAGGGGGGGATGATGTTAGCAGTATATTTTACTTTGTTGTCGGCCGTAGTCGGCCAATTGCTAATAAAACTATAGATTAGTAAGAATAATACATGTCATGTACTTCAGGTAATCAAATCCCGATTAATGTTAATGTTGTTATGAAGCGTCGTGTCGGTTGGTTATCTAACCACCGCCGAACGTTATATGTAGTCTGTTGGGATAGTCGGGAGATAGTTGTGTGCCAATGGTTATATTGTTAAGTACTGTTGATACTCTTGGATTGTACATGATATTTCTGATAATGAATAAAGTTTTTGGCATTCAACCCTGATGTCTTTCTAGTTACTGTTTTATTCTATATTCTGCACATGACTAGTTTGCCAGTAGTACGTAAGATTTGAATTACATTCCGTAGGCAAACACATGTAACTCATCAATTAGCTCATCATTCCTTAGACTTGAATACTTGTTTATGATGATTTTCTTGTTCAAGGTCCTGTTGGTGTACGTTTTATCATCCACCAAACACTTCAGAATAAAATGTCCAAAGACACTCTATCCTCTCTTGAAAAACCACCACGTATGCTAAGATTGCGTGAAGATCATATGGCGATTCCAAGGTTTCTTTTGTCAGGTCTTGATGTGTGGGTAAGCTCAATGGGCGTTGTGATTTGCTGGTAATAAACAAGGGGACTTACGCTAGGCGATTTCTTACAAGTTAGGGACTTAGGCGGATTTATCATTAAGGGCTTCTTTGGTTAGGACTTCGATTTGGATCTCAAAAAAAATGACATAAAGATAAGGGTTTAGAGAATTTATTCTATGCCTAGGAATTTAAGAGACAATAAAAATCAGGTGAAAGGAAATAACCGCACTTTGTTTCACCTCCCTAGGACAATTACGCAAAGTGGGTGCAATCTTCTAAGGGTGTGATTGTAATGTTCAAGTCTCGAATGAGACCGAAGTTAAGCTTCCACAATTATAGGCTCAGGCTAACTTTATGCATCGAATGCAAATCATCCATTTGAAGAAAGTACGAGCAATATTTCACCATTGAATCTATACTATCAATCTCTCATTCACTTAACCAATATATTCAAAGCAAATTCTACTTAATTTAACCCCAACTCTAATCTATCTCTAATCTATGGTAGAAGAATATATGCAACCTTGCTTACTATTTGACAATAAAAGTTATTCAAAGCAAATCATGCATAAGAGCTTTTACTATCGGAAATAGTTTCAATGCAACAATTTCATATACTGTCTCCACTACAAATGAAAAAATGAGAGATCACCAGTTTAAATAGAGTTTCAAAAATCAAATGAAGGGTCGAGATTAAAACAATATCGACGGCCAAGATTATTACAACTCAACCCTAATTAGGGTTGCCCAAAATAACATGAGTTATCATCCAGTAAACAATCAGTAAAGTGGCAGTTGAAGCTATCATCAAGGAGAGGCGTCCTTATCCTCATGAGCAGCATTGCGTTCGATGAACCTGGTCACGACTGTGACAACCTCCTCCATCGTGATGAGTGGTAGCATGCTAATCCGGAATTCAAGTCCATCCAAGCTCTCAGCACATTTGGCAAAGGTATTTTCCCAGTCCACCTCCTGCTTCCCAAAATCATTCCGGATGGCCGAGAGAGTTGCCACTCTCGCAAAATCTTGTCTCAGAAGTGGTCCAGTAGCCGAGAAGACCTCCTGAACCTTACGTTTCAACTCCTCCAACTGCATGGCCTTTTCTCGGACAATCTCCTAGTCAAATACCTCTGCAGTTGTCATATGAATTTTCTCCTTGATTTCCTTCACCTGCTCCTCAATTCTGAGCCCATCTACTTTCACCCTCTCTAGAACTTCTCTCCATATAGTTACTGCCCAGAACCAATGATGAAAATCATATGCTGCTCCTGCAGCAATCACCTTCCTTTCAACCAACTCTTCTCTTTGAATGCCCTTTAGGACCTTGAGGTATGGAATAAGCCTCTCCTGCATGTCCGGAATACATTCCCATCTCTCTGCCATATCACCAAGTCTGGAAAGAAAAGAAGAGGTTTTCCCATAGGCAAGTTCCAGTTTCTCCATGAACAAGGCCGCCTCTGTTCCTTCCCTTACCATCCAATCCTGAGCCTCCTTGGCTGTGACCATCCCGTGCTCTACCTCCTTGGTTATCTCTTGTGAAGGATTAGGGAGAGGAAGAGCTACTGCATCACCTTGATTGAGTGGCTGGGTCAGATGCCGTATGTACTCCTTTAGGCGTTCAACCTCCTTATACTCTTTCTTTTTAGCCACTTCCTTTTCCAATCTCGCTTTGATGGTCGAGACAAAATTATCTAGTTCCTCCACTTCCTTACCTTTTGTGGTTGGGCCAAGATCTACAGTGGTTATGGCGTACTCTTGAGGAGTGATCTCATCTTGTGGCTGGTCCACTGTGGGTACTGCAATGTGTACGGAACGACTGCCTGTCTCGTCCCTCTAAATAGTAGAAAATTTCTTGGCAGGTTTCTTAATTGCAACCTGTTCCAACCCTGCCAAGAAATCTGCAAAATCATCTTCCTCTTGAGCTTTTCAGGTGCCTAAATCTTCATCCTCTCTATCAGCCAATCCGGAATGGTCGACTGCTCGATTCCATCTTCTACCTGAACATTCTCCTCATTTGGAACATCCATGACTTCTCTGAGAGCGGAAATCATCCCCTCTTCGAAGTCATTATTTCGGACTTCCATCTCATTATCTAAACCTAGTATTTTCGTGCCTGTAGCTGACGAGGGCTCCTCGTCATCCAGCTGAATAGGTTCATTGTTCTGTTCCTGGGCTTCAAAAGGTCCAATCATTTCCACCAAGGCCTCATCTATGGTAGCCACCAGTTCATCAATGTTCTGAGATGCTGCTGAGCGAGATGGCTCTCCCTTCTGTCTTTTCTGAATAGGTTCTGCACTTGGAACTACTTCCTTCCTTTTCTCTCCAATCTCAACCAAGTCCTGATGGGATGCACCAGCATTGGAGGAATACGACTTTGTTTCGCTCAGTAAATCATACGTGAGCGTTATTTTTTTCTGTCTCATCTCCTGAACATGATGGTCAACTCACCACTGAGAGTATTTGACCACTGGTCTCATTAATGTTGCTAAGTCTGAGTGCTCAGGCTCTGACTATCTCACAGGAGGAAGAGGTCGACTCTCCTCGAAGTGTGGCTGGATGTAGTTCCCATCATCCTGCAACTGATCAGGCACTCGACAAAATTCAATAGTCCTCATGACGTCTACTGGCATTCTGGACCATAGTCTCCTCCTAACTTCGTATTCATCAGCGGCATTAGCCCAGAAGTCTTCCAGTTCCACCCTGTGCTTGTACCTTCTCCCCTCCACTGTCCAGATATGATGATGTGGGTCAAAGTTGACCCTGGACTTGTAGGCTGTGAACGGGTACCACTGGATTTCCAACCTGGCACTCTCAGCGGCCTGTGCGGACGGACAGGATTCTAACATATTCCCGATGAAAAATGGGAATGTAACAGATGCCTTCTTGGTCGGTCTCTGGATGTTTTGATATTCCTCTAGTTGCCTCAAGACTTCGAGCAGAATCATCTGATTTGTCGAATAAATGGGCAACTTATAGGGATTTCCAGTAAATCCCTATATCCTAACATACGTAAATTTTGGGAACTAGATGAACCAAGACCCGTATTTACTGATTAAACTTTTTGCCTCTTGACTCAGCCTTTGATGTACTCCTCCTTGAAGTGTTTAGGTAATATGCATAAAGAAGGCATCATGCACCCTTCTCAAATGAGACTTCTCCTTCAGCTGGAGTTGTGGGTAGCAATTATAAGGTCTGAGTTCGTTTTCTCCGCTGCCAACTTTGCCCTTGCAAATTAGTCCTGGATATTATGATCTGGCCAATAAGTAGACAATATATGAGCTCATGTGAAAAGACTTAGTCTCTTCCAAATTGATCAACTGCTCGTGAAGATTGTCACTTATCATTCGTGACCAATTGAACATCTTTACGCTAGAAGTGATCTCATCTATGAAGTAATACATCCAGCTCTCGAAAAATGCCCCTTGAGGGTTGCCAGCTATTCTGTTCAACATCAAAACAATGTCCCCAAAATCTTCTTTAAAGTCCGTCCGACGTGGCCTTTTAGGCATCTTCTTTATTGATGGTTTAGGCTTCTCCAGCCATGCCTTGTTAACATTTGTAGCGCATAAGTCTGACTGGCTGTCATACAAATGCTTAGCTTCCTCCTTGGTCTTATAGACAGTCTGAGAATGTGCTGGGATGCCGAAAGTTTCTTGAATTGCCACCTCGCTCAAGTGTGCCAAAATTCTACCGCCAGGTGCAATGATCGACCTCTTTTGAGCATCATAGTGGATAGCACATTCCACCATCAATTCTACACAATTCATCGCAGGCGGGAATCCAGCTGCCTGAAAAATCCCATTTCTCACTATCCGTCTGGCTATTGGTGTTGGAAGTTCATTCTGTCCATACACTATTCTCTTAAACTCTTCGAAGTCAACATGTCCCAGATCAGTGTCTGCAACATTTTTCTATTTTGAATTAATTTTAGACTCTCGCTGGACACTTTTACTGGCGAACTTCATTGGCGCCTTCTTTGATGATTCGCTTGCCGTGGTCATCAACCTGCAGTCAAAAGATTAACATTAATACGAAGACTTTTTAAAATAATTTATTCCCATGCCGTATGTTCGAATGATTTACTTTCAGCTTATTAAATGATTGAACTGCTGCAAAAAAGCAAGCTGAAAGTAAATGGATGAAGCTGAAATTTTAGCCCGAATTGAATCAACATGAAAGAGACAAAAGAAGAATGGCGAATCTTATTCAATCGAACTTCAAACCTCAGTAAAAGACTTTTGGCTGCAAATCAGATTTAAACTCTGATAATTTACTCAAAAAGCAAGTGATGAAGTGCACCCCTCTTGCACAGAAGAATTCGACTTTCAGCAAATAAATCTTTTCCTTTCTCAAGAAAATTCTTCCTCAGCATAAAATTTCTTCTTCCTCTGAGAAATTCGCTCTCGCCTACTGAATAATTGACTGCCTTAGAATTTTGAGAGAGATTAAATTTCTCTTCAGCTATGTTTGTGAAAAATGAGTTGTTGAAACTCATTATAATGCTGAAGAACTTGATTTATTTTAGCAATTGCCTTCTCTTCTCTCGATCTCGATTTGTTTTCTCAGGCAAGTTTCCAATATTTTTCGAAAAAACTTGATGGCAATCTTATCCAGGCAAATCTCATTGATTTTCAAAAATTCGATTTTTTGCTTAGATGTTTATCTTTAATTTTTGAAAATTTGAAAATAAACATTAAATGTCTAATTAAATTTGATTTTCCAAGTTTTAAATCCTTAGCGAATTTAATTTTTCCCATTGGATTTTATCTTTGCCCGACACAATTTATTTTCCTCTGATACATGTCTGGCAAATTTTATTTTGTCCAAGGCATTTAAATTTCTAAGTAGTTGAAAATAAATTATTAAAATATTAAAATATTTTAATTTATTCCAACCCGTTCGTTTTGGACCCATGGCTATTTTGATTCTCTTCATTTTCTTTGGCTAAAAGTTTATTTTCCAATTTTATTCCCAATTTCGTCTAGCCAAGTCAAAATTTTAGCCATTCCGTCGACAATTGTTATGCCAGATTCTTATTTTTCCCTACTGTGGCGAACTTTTAATTGCACTGAGTTCATGTTCTCTTGCCAAAGTCAATTTTTTCTTGCTCGGACGAATTTCTTTAGGCAAAGTCTTTGTCTGGACATCTTCATTAGGCAAAATTCCTTGATGATTAACGAATTTTTTATCTTCCTTAGCCAAGGGCGGACTTCCTTAACTCTTTGCCTTGTGCATTTTTCTCTGTGTGCTTGGCCAAATTTATCAACTTTTCTCTGGACATCCATACTTAGGCAAAAATTTTAGTTTCTCTTCTCTTATGCTAGGCACACTTCATTTTTTTTTTTTGCCTTGGCCTAGGCGGACTTCTTTAAGTCATTTCCACCTTCCATCAAGACATGGCGGACTTTCCATAGCACTTGCCTTTCACATTTAGCACTTTACCTCTTGAAAATGTCACAATACTTGGCCAAAATTTCGATTTTCCATCCTTTAGGCCTCTATACTTAGGCAAATTTTCGAATTTCTTCTTTTAGGCACCAAACACTTAGTGAAATTTTCAAATTTTTTTCCTTCCTTATGTCATGGCGGACTTCCCAAGGCCTTTGCCAAGTGAAGGCGGACTTCGAAGAATGTTTTCCTAACCTTCTTAGGTCAAGGCGGACTTCACAAGCTGTAATGTCCCCATTCTTTCACGAGCATCAGAGATGGTGGATTAGCCTATTATGTCGATCCTCGTAGGCTAATGGGTCTGGATAGAGGATCACTTGAACAGGCACTTGGTTGTGAATTTGCAGTATTGATATTTGGAGTATGGTGACAAGGTGAATTTGTGCATTTGGCGTGATAATTGTGCTTAAAATTATGATCTCCACCTTTTATTTCACCTTCTCTAGCTTAGGGACCATGTGTCTATTATTTAAAGGGGTCACTTTATATTTTTCAGTTACTATTCATTGATAAAGTGAAAAAAAGAACATAACTTAAGTGAATAGTGCCATTTTAATGAATAGTGTTTTCAAAGTGAAATTATAAAAGAGCAAGAGAAAGTTCGACCTCTTCATGCATAGAGTTATTTTGTTGAATGAAACTTGGAAGTGTGGAGTTGTGGAAGAGAGAAACTAGGGTTTCTTGATTTCAGCAGTGGGAAAGCCTGGATTGGACTTTGTTCTTCGAATTTTGGCTTCTTGACGGTGTGAAATACCACCCTAAAGTTGCTGGTTAGTTTCTTGTTGATCCATTTGGAGCTTTATTTTGCTGATTACAAGTTGTTGAAGTCATCCTTTGGAAAGGGGTTTGCTGCTAGGGTCTCCATTTGCCATCCAGAAGGAGTTGCTTGCATTTTTGAAGACTTTGGAGCTGTTTGTAAGCATCTACAGCCAGCTGCCTTGTTTGAGGGTTTATGACAGCAAAAAGAAAGAAAAATGCCTCTCTTTAGTGGCTGCTTTCACATTTTAAAAGGGGCGCCCTTATCATTAGAAGACATTCCATCCAGATTACAGTGGGAGAAGTCCGTATTTTGGGTTGTATGAGCAATCTAGTAGGGGCGGGTACTGTAGCACGTCACTATTCACAGTGATGTTTGGCTGTAAGTTAAATTAACTCATAAGATGTATTGTCTTTCGAATTTGGTGCAAGTCTTCTACTACATGTAAGCTCTCATATCATGAAGAATGCATCTTGACTATCATTTTAAATCTTGCTCGAGTATCTCTTGAAATGAATGTAAGCCGTCCACTTATGTACTCCCTCTTATGCAATGAAGAAAGTCTCTTAACTATGAAATTGAGTCATTGCTTGAGTATCATTGAAGTTTAGTTTATTTTGAGTTCATATTATATGCATATGTTTGTTCAATTCATGTATATCATTGGCATCGAACATCAAAACACAAAAACAAGAAAAAGCAAAATACAAAACCACAAATCAGACCTACAAGCACCGTGAAATCATTGCCCTAGAGTGTCGGTTCATCACGAGTGGTGTCAGAGCATATCACTACAGTGGTAGCAGAGTGGATCACCGGAGTGTGGTTCATCACACAAGCACCTTGCCTAAGTGAGGGCGGACTTTGGAAGGTCCTAGACAAGATGTGGCGGACTTCAAAGGGTCTTAGACATTTTCCTCAAGGCTGGGCGGGGTTTAGATGGGTCTTGCCAAGTCTAGGCGGACTTTGGTCAAGGCTTGCCACTTTCTCCTTGTGGCTGGGCGGACTTTGGATGACTTTAGACAAGGTTCTTCAAGGTATGGCGGACTTTAGAGGATCCTTGCCATCTTCTCCTTAGGCATGGCAGACTTTGCAAGCTTCCAGACATTTCTCTCTTTGTCCCTCTTTTCAAGGGCCAGCTTCTCCAAGGCAAATTTTTCAGACTTGGACAGAATTTTGCCACGAATTTCATATTCTCTGATCCATTTTTGGTGATTTTTCCTCAAATCTGACTGATTTTTCAATGATTTTCCAGATTTTCGATGCTTTTGAGTTCATTTTTCTCAGCTTTTTGACTGATTTTTCCATGCTTTTTGCTTGCTTTTCCAGATTTTTCGATTTTTTCCTTTGATTTTTCAACGATTTTTCAATTTTTAGGTTGATTTTTGGGTCTAAAGATAGAAAGTTGACTCGTTGACCAGGGTTGACTTTCTAAAAATAGAAAAAGCAAAATCCCTAAAAAATAGGGAACCCCATTTGGTCCAAAAATGCCAAAAATGAAAAAAAACGAAAAAGCAAAAATGTAGATTCCCTAAAAATAGGAAGTGTCAAAATTGGCCCAAAGCACATGCGATCCTCATCTCCCAGACCTTCTGAGCCCTTCCGTGACGTTTAGGTACTGATTCAAGCATGGATTATCAACTTGGCTCGGATGACACTCAAAAGACTAACTTGAAACTCTCAAATGATGACCTCATGAAGCCGTTGCCGCGAGGAGACAAAACCCTAAAACTAGCGGACAACTAGAGTGCATTTGGCCGTGGTTTTAACCACTTTTAACCTGGAATAAGTCTCTAGCGGATAGCTCTATCTCTCTTGAACAAAGTATTGACATGCTAAGATTGGTAAAGATCATGCTTTCAACTCCAAAGGTTCCTTGAGTGCGAATAGGCTCGGTTGTGGCTCGATGTGATATTGCTGGTATGTCAAGGGGACTTACACAATTGTCAAACTGGCTAACAACAAAAGCAATTTAGACTAAGGGCTTTAGTGTGATTCAAATGATGATTTGGCGGTGGTATAAGTTTCCTAATTCTAGCAGAATGAATTTAAAGGGTGTAGGGCCTAAGAAGTTTATATTTCTATTCTAAATCACCGAGGTATAGGGGCTTAGATCTCAATAGACTTCAACCCGATTTCACCTAGCCTCCGTCGGACAACCTCAGTAAAATCGGTGCAATCTTCAAAGGGGATAGCGAAAGGTATTCAAGTTATAGTTTAACATACATGCACCATCAGAACAACGCATATAAGCATGTAAGCCTGGCAGTTAAACACAAAATAATCTCAATTCGACCACGCCAAAGTGAACTTATCATCAACAAGCTAGTGGTATGGAATAAAAGCGAAGCTATCTCAATAAAACACCACACACTTAGAAACAAGCTACATGAATTTGAAATCTACTTGGATACGAAGGAAGAAAGAAACCTTGCTAGCATTTCGCTGACAAGGCCAATTCCATCATCAATGAAAAGATCTATTATCATAAAATGTGTTACACAACAATCTCTTCAAAAGTTTTCAAAGGGAAAACTTTCTTTCTTCTCCAAATTATGCAAAAATGCTCTACAATGCTACACTATCTAGCTCTAATACTAATACTCTCTCAATGTCTACTCTGATTCTAACTGATCTTCTAATCTAATGAGATTACAAATGAGGGGGACTCCCCCTTTTATAGCTAGCCAAGTCCCAAAAGACGGCTAGGGTTACAATCGATAGAGTGGCCAGAATCGTGCCACCTTAGCCCTAAATAATATTGCCCTAAAAACCGCCACAGAGGAGAGTGGGGTAATAAATGCGCCATAATGTCCACCATCATCCTTCTAGAAGATTCCATTTGTAGACGCGTTCACACTGTTCTCGATCTTCTCCCTTGGCGTTATCCTTTGATTTCTTCCACTTGAGGGTCTTCATCTTCGTCACTTTGAGCCTTGAAAATGTTTCTTCAACACTTAGCCATTTTTCTTGCAAACTTTCCTCCTTCGAGATTGAAACTTATCTTCATCGTGCTTCCACTTCAAGTCATCGTGCTCTGGCCTCAACATTTCTCCTGCAAAACAAGCAAGGAGAGGGGTATTAGAATACTTCATGATATAAACTTAACTCACTCACCTGATCCTCACGCTCCAACTTTCAAGCGATCATCGCCAACTTTGTGTTCAAGTTCATGTCTTAGACAAATTTCCATCCTTGAGAACTTCATTTCACCTGCTGGAGCTCTGATAACCTCAATTTCGTTCAACTCTGGCTCTGGAAAACTATCCTCACGAAGAGCTTGGGCAAATTCACCTAGGCAGTTTCTTTCAAATTCATCGTCTGGAGAATTTCACCTTGAAAACACATTTTCTTCACTTTGCCTTAGAAAATTTTCAAATTTCTCCTAGGAAATACATCAACCTGGTGCCCACTTAAAATCTTCATCCCAAAATTCTCGACAAGCTGTGGAAGACCTTAAAATCAACTCCTCATCGATAATCTTCGATACCCAGAAGAAAATTTTCTCCAGAACGCATCGAACCCATGGGTGCACAACGAACGGGTTCATTTAATTTTCTTGAATTTTGAACCTTAGAAAATATTCTTTCATCAAATTTATTCTCGTTCTTCGATCCCCTCTGAGAATTTTGCTCTGACTTGGAAAATTTTTATTGACCTTGCGGAGCTGGCACCCACTGACTTCACTTCCGGCAACTTCACTCGGACTTCAGGGAAATTCATCACTTCATCAAACTTAGGCGTTTTTCCCAAGGAAGAAAATATTTGTGCCTTAGAAAATTTCAAATCATCCTGCACTTAGAAAATTTGCCCGTGAAAATATCAACTCCACTTAGAAAATTTTATTCATAGAGGTGCCTGGCACATTTTATTTTTCACTCACCATCTTGGATTTTATTTCACACTTGGAAAAAATATTCATTTGAAGTCCCAACGCCTTAGAGAAATATTTCATCACCTTTCTTTGTTTCACTTTGCCATCCTTGGCGCATAGCATGCTGAGAAAAGAAAACCACGCCTTAGCAATTTATTTCCACCCTTTTGCAGTATTTTCTAACACCTATATCACTCATCACCCTCAACGCCTTTGAAAAATTCTCTAACACCTTGTAACTTTTAGGCGCCTAGCACACACATGAGGGAAAATCACGCCTTAGACACTTTCACCACCTCACACGCCCTTTAAAAAAAAATCTCTAATACCTTGAGCGCCTAACACTTGAGGAGGGATAACCACGCCTTTGAAGTATTCACTCACTTTTTACTTCATTTACCACCTCCATTTACTTATTACAATCCAAACATGGGCGCATTTGAGGCATAGAGGAGGATGAGTTTTGTTGACTTGTTGACTCCTTAGTTGCATGGGCGCATTTAGCATAGGGAGGTGGATAAAACACATGCAACGCCACCTTGCCTTCCTTATTTTGTCTTCACTTGCATGCATTTGGGCGCATTTTGGAGGGTGAGGAGGATAAGAATAGTTGACTTCCTTGACCAGCTTCTAACTTAGGCGCATTTCAGCCTTGATGGAGAAAAAAACGCATTTATGTGACTCTTGATCTTCTAGTTTTTGTCTTTATATGGCAGCTTTGGGCGCATTTCTTATGTGGAGGAGGATAAAAAAAGGTTGACTTTGCTTTGACCCTCTCTCCTTTGGGCGCATTTTGGCCCCCCTGCAGGATGAGTTTTATACTTAGAAATTTTTTTAGCAACTTGCTTATGAGGTGGGCGCATTTTGCCTTGCTACAGGATAAAAAGCATTGACCACTTTGACTTATTCTCTTTTGGGCGCATTTCACCTCTTGAGGAGGACGAGTTTGCCTTAGAAAATTTTTTCCTTGATGTGTCTTGTAGCTGGGCGGATTTCACATGTGTTGGAGGATGAAAACAAACACTTAGAAAATTTTAAAACTTCCTCCTGAGTTCCCTTGGGCGCATTTTGCCCCTGCTGCAGGATGAACAATGTTGACTTCCTTTGACTTCTTGTGCCTTGGGCGCATTTTGCCCTGTGTGAAGGACGAAAACTTCATACTTAGAAATTTTTATGCCTCCTTACTAGCTGGGCGCATTTTGATAGGCCTGCTGGACGAAGTTCCAGACTTAGACAAATTTCTTCGTTTTTCGCCAGCTTAAGTGCCCTGCTATTTATAGTAAGTCTCTTGATTTTCACACTTCGGAAGCTCAGATTGCCATGAAATTTTAAACACTAAGTCTTCGCGACTCCGTCAATCTGTCGACACTGCCATTCTGAGCTGTCTTACTAAAAATAGCACTTTTTGGGAAGTGTTTTGCTATTTATAGCATGCTTCAGGGTGGTT